>VKOC01027524.1:0-41989 GCA_009364415.1 Spea multiplicata
GTATATGTGTGGATTGGTATATGTGTGGATTGGTATATGTGTGGATTGGTATACGTGTGGATTGGTATATGTGGATTAGTAAGTGTGTGAGAGTGATGGTTGTTTTGCTGTACCATTTCCAATGTATTTTTCATTATATAATTATGCTCTAAAGTACACCATAACTCCCATCACTCTATACTGTTCCATACAGTGGCAGAGCTGGGAGACAGAGGCCTTGCACCCTCACCGCAGGACTCCTGAAAGGTAAGTGAACTTCAAAGAGGGAGAGGGTAGATAGTTAGGAGGGGGTAGATAGGGAGAATGGAGTGAGACGGGGTACATACTATCATGCCAAGTAGTCTACGAGTACATCCTGGAATCTGCGGGCATGATAAGAATGTGATTGCTGTTAATCATATATATATATAAATATTGTTATTTAATTGTTTTGTTATGTGTTATGGTGTGTGGGGGGGTCATATTCGGTTTCGGCCAGGTAAATGCTGCACTTTTGGTTTCAGTCCAGAATTCGTTTCGGTGCATCCCTACTACTAAGCCAGACAATGAAGTGGTAGGCCTACACCACATCAATGTTTGGCGTAGTATATAGTGATTGGGGTTTTGTTACAAGTTTTGATTCCTTTCTTTTTTTGGGATGGGGGGGCGCCAGACGAGTAGTCCGCACAGGGCGCCAGAACACCTAAGGCCGGCTCTGTCTGGGCCAGTAGGCATATATATATTTCACATTAGTGTGTCTGTAAATCCAGTGACTCCAAATGGGGTACTTTGACATAGTGATAAGCTAAGCAATATATTGCCATATAGTGTGACTGAGTCATCCATATTTATACGTTAGTTGTTTTTTGAATGGTATTCGCTGGTATTGTGCAAAATTCTCACTTGTTTTATGTAAAAACAGTGACCCTGCTTTGGAAATGTGTATTATGGTAATGAGAGACATGGATGCTTCTGTGTGAATTTTAGACGTGGTCCTGGGATTCGATTATGCCCCCCAAATGTAGGTTAATCCAGTATTACATCTGTACAGTCAGTTTATGTATTTATTATCCAGGAATCCTGCCACTCTGTGAATCGCGTCTTTACTTAACATTCAGTTAATCCTGGTGCAATGCAATTCGATTTGAATAGATTTCATTAATGGTCAGAATTCAGGCATTTATCCCCCGTGTAGTCTTTAGTAAAAGACTGGAAAAGGACCAGAGTTCCTTGAAGTAGTTTATGTGCCATTAATTGTAGACGCATTTGCAATTAGTGGATATAAAAAAGTGCTGGTGTTAAAAATTGTGTTGTGTGTTTAATCTTCTGTTTTTAAGTTATTTAAGAACAAGACATTTTATACAAATATCCTTATATATATATATAAATATATTTCCCTTGATCCTTGGGTGAAGACTGTATTAAAACTATATATAAAATGTGATGCTTTCTTTGAAAACAAACAAGCTTTTCCACAACCTGGAAATGTGATGCTTTCTTTGAAAACAAACAAGCTTTTCCACAACCTGGAAATCCACCTGACAGGGGATCATGAGAGTTTTATTATGCCTTTTCTTAAACCCACAATATTTGGGGGCCTGGGCCAACTAGGCCCAGGGCAGCAGTCTAAGGCCCTCTGTTGCAAAACCAGGGAGTGACTGTTGGAAAACATATGGCATTGTGCTGTTGGTATTATGACACGAGCAAGTAAATAATGCAGATAAAGCAGCACCGAGCTACAACTCATATTACCCTATGAAAAATGGTGAGCCAAGGCTGTGTGGTTTCAGTTAACTGTATATGCACTATTTCAGCTGGTGAAGCCCTGCAGGAACATTTTATGAATTATTAAATGGCAGATGTAAGTTGGCATTATCTCCCTGAGAGCTGGATTACTGCTTGATTATATGTTATTACAGTAATGCGCTTTTCAAAATGGAGAAATGGTGAAGGAAAATGAGTCTCTGATCACAAGGTCACATAGCTTTTATATTTATTGTTTTTAGTAGAAATCCTGCCACACACACTTTTTTAGTTTAAGGGTATTTAACCCTTAATGTCAAAATGCATTGTTTTCAAAGGGTTTAGGGACCACCCATTGTCCTTAAGGGGTTAAAATGGTTCTATTTCATCTTCATGACTTGAACCCATTTCAACATTTATATATTTACCTCGACAATATATTTGTTTCTTAAAGTCATAACTTAAACCTTGACATTTATAGAAAACCCATTAAGCTGCAAAGCATTTCATAGGACATAGTTCAATAAACAAAATCAAAACTGGGACAGGGCACAGGTGCGATTGGGGACTGGGTGTGATCAGGGCAGGAAATAAATGGGCCCAAAATGAAAAACCTAAAAAGAAAAATGACAGTTGTCAGTGATGTCACCAGGGATCTCTTTCTAGGTTGCATAAGGGTCAAAAACACATATGAATAAAAATATGGAAATTGTATTATTATTTCCAAAATAATGTGCCCAATACCCTGTCCACGAGAAGTACTAGCTTCTATGTAGGGTACTATGTAAGTGTAAGAGTAACATGGTCCTCTGAAATATAACAAAAAAACTGTATGTAATCACGGGATGTTGCTGATGAGGAATTGAGTTATTGTTCAGCAAAGACATCTGCTTTGTATAAAACAAATCCTAATAGAAATTGCAGGAAATTTTATTTTTCTTCTTCTATTTGGCCTAAGTTTCTAACATATTAGCACCGATAACAACATATGTATTTCTATGGTTTCAAAATAATACCCTATTTGGCCTGGACAAACATGGAAAAAACAAATGGTAAAAAAACTGCAGTCCGCGCTCCTAAATTGTCCAACAGATTCTTCCCCACTGGGTTTTTTAGCAATAATGTGGCAGCTAAGTCTAAGGGGGTGGCCTTGCTCTTTTCCCGTCGAGTCTCTTTCCAGTTGATTGACAGTCGTACTGACCCAGAGGGTCGGTTCCTCTTGGTGAAGGGGAGGATCCTCCAGCAGCTATACACCTTCGCGAATGTCTATTTGCCTAATCGGGGACAACATGTCGCCTTACGAACCATTCTCCAGGAGCTCTCGAGCTTTCAGGAGGGGATTTTAGTGCTGGGAGGGGATTTTAATGTGGCCTTGCACCCTGCTCTCGACACCTCGGTGGGCACTACGTGTACACCCAGACATGTTCTGGGTAAGATCTCTGGCCTCCTATCTGGCCATAAATTGATTGACTGCTGGAGGGCCTTACATCCCGCTGATAAAGACTTTACTTTCTATTCTACGCTGCATGACTCCTACTCCCGTATCGATTATTTTTTCCTCCCCTGCCGCCACCCCTCCCTCTTGTGCAGCTCTTCTATTGGGGTTACTACCTGGTCGGATCATGCTCCGCTTTCTATGTCTTTAGCCTCCCCTCTCGCTCGGCCCTCTGAACGCTCCTGGCGTCTCAATGAATCGATCCTGTCCAAGCCCGGGATCCAGGCGGAAGCTTCTGAGCTTCTTAAATGTTATTTTGCTGAAAATTCCCTTTCAGGGACTCCCGGGCTAACGGTATGGGAGGCTCATAAATGTGTGATCAGGGGTCACTTCATTAGTGTCTGTTCACGTTGAAAGCGTCAGGAGATGGAGAGGATCGAGGAGCTTTATTCTCAAATAGCTAGGGCTGAACAGGCTCATAGGGCCTCCATGTCGGGAAGTGACCTGCAGCTCTAACTGACTCTGAGAGGTGACCTCGCTTCTATTCTCAACCGGAAAATGCACAGGTCCTTCCTGCGCACGAGGGCATTGTTTTATGAACATAGAGATAAGACAGGCAAATACTTGGCTAGGGCTCTCCGTGCTATTCGGAAACCTACATTTATCTCTAGGGTTCGCTCCCCTGCTGGGCAGGCCCGATGCCTCCCCTCAGATGTCTCTGCCTGTTTTAAGAATTACTATGAACGGCTTTATAACCTCAGATCCGGCGATCCCTGTCCGGCGCCTCCTAGTGAGATTGGGGAGATCCGGTCTTACTTGGAGAGGACCATCTGCAGGAAAATCACTGCGGATGTCGCAGCCTCCCTTGATTCTCCGATTACCTTGCCGGAATTTATGCAAGCCCTCAAGTCCTCCTCACCTGGCAAGTGCCCCGGTCCCGACGGATTCCCGCTGAAGTATTATTCAGTGTTTCGGGAACTTTTGGGCCCACACTTTGTGGGCGCTTTTAACTCGATCTTAGAGGGTGGCCGGATACATGACCACACGCTGCTGGCCTCGATCTCGCTGATCCCCAAGGAAGGGAAGGATCCCGAGCAGTGCGGTAGCTATCGCCCTATCTCCCTTCTCAATGTTTACCTGAAGTTGTATACCAAAATCCTGGCCAACCGCATTAAGCCTCTGATGTCATTCCTGATCCATCCCGACCAGACGGGGTTTGTCCCTGGTCGTGAGGCTCGGGATAGCACTATTCGGGCTCTGTCTCTATGCAAAAATTTCCCGCACCCCGGCCATTCTGCTGTCTACAGAAAAGGCCTTTGACAGAGTGGATTGGACCTTTATGCTTTCCACTCTTAACACATATGGGCTTTGGCCCGGGCTTACTCACCGGGCTTGCTCTCTGTATTCCGCCCCCATGGCCCGGATCCGTGTTAATGGCTTCCACTCTGACCCCTTCCACATTCGGAACGGAATGCGCCAGGGCTGTCCCCTGTCTCCCTTGTTGTTTGTGCTCTCCCTGGAGCCACTCCTCCAGGCCGTGCGGATGAACCCGGACATCAGTGGTCTCCAGGTTGGTGGTACTCAGCACAAGGTATTAGGCTACGCGGACGACCTCTTGTTCGCTGTCACTCGCCCCAGGGTGTCTCTCCCAAACATCCTCAGGGAATTCTCACTCTATGGCGCCCTCACGAACTTTAAAATTAACACCTCCAAGTCAGAAATCCTCAATGTGACTTTACCTGGTAGTGAAGCTAACTCTCTCAAGTTTTCCTTTACCTGGTGCTGCCCTAGACTTAAGTATTTGGGGATCTGGCTCTCTCCAGATTTTTCACAACTATTCCATTTTAATTTCTTGCCTCTGCTGTCTAAACTGCGGACAGACCTATTGTCGTGGCGGAATTTAATGATTTCCTGGGTGGGCAGGATTAATTCCATTAAAATGACTATCATGCCTCGTGTCCTCTACCTCTTTCAGACCCTCCCCATATCCATTCCTCCCTCTTTCTTCTCCTCTCTGCGGACTATCTTTTCACGATTCATATGGGGCTCCCGAGCACCACGCATCCGCTTTGCAACGTTGATTCTCCCCAAGGCCAAGGGCGGTCTGGCACTGCCTTGCCCCCGCTCTTATTATAGAGCATGCCATCTCCTCTGAGTCCTGGAATGGGCTCACCGACCCCGGCACAAGCTGTGGGTAGGAGTCGAGTCTGTGCTGTTGGGTTTGCCTCTGGGGGTCCTGCCCTGGTTGTCGATCCCAACGGCTAGGAGCTTGGTTGCTCCGCATCCTTTCATTCGTGCGACTCTCGACGTCTGGCTGTCAGTTGTTCGGAAGACCCGATTGTCCACTATAACTTCCCCCTTAACCTCAGTTAAGGACAATCCGGATTTTCCCCCTGGTCTGAAAGCTGCCCCTTTCTCTACCTCTCCCATGGTCCAGACTGCGACTATCCGCTCATATGTCTCCTCAGAGGGTCTCCGTTCCTTGGCCCAACTTTTGCCTAACTCTCCCCCCACCCTCTTGGATACCTTTCAATATAGCCAGTTGCGCAGCTTTTACCGATCTCTGCCCCAGAAACACAATCTGTCACGCGACCTTACGGCGTTTGAATGCCTTTGCGACGCGCCCTCCCTACCGACTCATGGTATCTCCCGTCTCTACGGACTTCTCATTGAGGCCCTCAACTCTTCGCCCCCGGGATTTATGGGGAGGTGGGAGTCCGAGCTGCAGGTCACTTTCACGCAAGAGCAATGGGACAAGATTTGTCTCTTCAATCGCCACTGCTCTCGGAGTGCTAGGGATCAGGAGATGTCTATTGGCTCACTGGTACCGCCCCCCCGCAGTCGTCTCTGTGTATCGGGCTGATGTGCCTAACAGATGCTGGAGATGTGGGGCCACCCCGGGTTCTCTACTCCACCTGTGGTGGCACTGCCCTTTCATCGCCTCTTATTGGAAAGCTATACATTCCCAATTGCACCATTTTACTGATGAGATCCTCCCCTTCACTCCGGAATTCTTTCTACTCCATCACACATCCCACTCCATCAAGTGGTTTCAGAATTCAGTGCTCCGCCATCTCCTGGTGGCGGCCAAAGCTTTGATCCCCCTACATTGGGGTGACCCAGCCCCCCTCACTCTCAAGGAATGGATCCTTAGAGTCGAACAGATTCGTGTGCTAGATGAATTGTGCCTCTCGGCTGACAAGGGGACAGAAGGGTACTTATCCACGTGGTTCTATTGGCTCTCCTATGTGCAGGATCCTCTTGTCCGCCCCCTGCTAGAGTGATTTTTGTCATGTCTCCTTGTCTTTGTATGCGTTCGATTCCCACGTTTGTATATCCTCCCTCCCCCCCCTTTTTTTTTTCCTTCTTCACTTGGTTTCCCCCGCCCTGTGTCCGCAGTGTCGTCCCCCCTTTTCTTTTGCCCTTGTCTCCTTATTGCAGCCTGCGTTTCCTGTGCCCTGGTGGGCTCCTCACCCCAGGTCTTGTGTGGTCATGCTGGGCCCTTGTCGGGCTGTGTTCCCGCCTCACAATATTTTTTTTTTGTAAAAGATGCTGCTATGTGATTCTCTGTTTCTGTATTATTGTAATTGTTTTGTCCCTCCCTCCTTTCTTTTTCTGTACCCCCCTCCTACTTTACAAAATAGAAAACACCAATAAAGTCTGATTTACCCTAAAAACTGCAGTCCTTTATCATTAGGGAACTAATATGATGGCTGGAGTTTCCCTTTAATTCTAACACTAACCTATGAAGTAATTTCATCACATATTGATGTTAAAACCACAAAAATACCTTTCCCTTCACTCTCCTGTCATTCATTTGTTCTATATTATTTTTACTCGGTACAGACTGTTTTCATTTTTACCAGGCTGACTATAAAATAAATGTTCTGTGCATTATTTTCTTCTCTCAAGAACCCACACAGTAAACTGTCATTCTCACAACAAACAGGGAAACATGACAACACAAGGACTGTCTGCCTACTTTATAAATTCTAATTCATTTTAAACTCTTCATCTAAGTGGGTGATTAAGTTGAATCATTGGGTTTGACAATACAAAGCAACAAACCGGACTTACACAGGTGTCAAACAGAAGTGCCAAATTGTATATTAGCTGTGCCAAGAAACAGATTAATTAATTAATTAATATTCTGGCTTGCCTCCTGGGTTAACCGAAACTACAGTAGAAGCTACTGCTTTCTATTTATTCTATTTTTAAGTGGTTGGGAAGTACACTTATTGTTTTGCTGCACAGTTAATTGCTGAGAACAACTAGGAACTTAGTGTAGCATGAATCTCATCATACTTAGCCATCCAGAGATATTATTTTTGACACAAAGCAGACATGCCCCACTATAAGCCATGGCTGGATGAGCATGATAATGGTATCACACATATTTGAAATAACAAAAATGTTGTGATGTAGCTGGTTGTGCATGGTGAGAGACCGCTTTGCTGTGTCCAAACCTCAAGGTTTTAAAAATTGTAAAAAAAATAGTGTTGTATGTTAGGGAGCATTTTGACCCTTGAAGAAAAAGTAAGTAAACTTGTTAAAATTGTTTTTCATTTTTCAATGTTATTCATACTAAATGATTATACAAATAAAATGTATCCAGTCCACCTTTTGGGACATTTGACCCTGCCTCTGCATTCAAATATTCATCAAACATCATCTTCACTTGTTGGACCTACAGAACCATCCAAAAAATGTATCTGTTTTTTAAATTAAAGGTTTTAAATTTTGCCCTTTCTTCAGACCTTTCTTTTTTCCATTCAGACACCAAGATCTCTACCAGTATTTTAGCATTTTCATTTCTTAAACAGAAACAAAAGAGCATTTATTTGATAGCAGATACGAAACATTTGGCCCATCTAGTCAGCCCATTTTTTTCTAAAGTAAGACTCAGGTCTTAAGCAGTCTTAGATTCAGACCCTTGAATCTCTGGTTTTAGACTATGACCTTGAGTTCTAACATTTCTCCCCCTTTGAAATAAACATCCACATGCTTTGTTAAATCCCTTTAAGTATTTAAAAAAGATTATATCATGTAATTGCATCTCCTGTTTCTCTTCTTTACTCCCAAGTCTCTTTCTTCTGTTGTCTCAAATGCTATATTCTACATTATTATCTGGATTGCCATACTCTTGACCATTCTCCTAATGTACTTAAATCACTTGCTATTTGGCTTGTTCAACCAGGAATGTCTTCCATCTCCAGTCTGAATGACATTCCACTGTAAATCCGTGTTAGATGGATCAGTGAGTCAATGTCTCATTGACTCTTTGCATGCAGCTTGATGCCATCTCCATGTAGAGGATGTGGCTGATGGTAGTTCCACTGGCTGCAAGCCTATGCAAAATAGCAGCGGGGGCAATGCATCACCTTGGTATATGTTGCACTTGATGATCACCTGTGCTAGCAGTCTTAAGTTGGTTTGCTGTATTGTCTTCCAGACTCCCGTTGAGTTTTTGAGGATGGTCCTTAGTGTCTTGTTGACTTTGTATAGCTCCAGGCAGTCACAGAGCCATGTGACAGTCACAGAGCCATTAAATTGTAGGCTTTCCTCCTCAGGTTGGTCTGTCTAGACCTGGGGGACTGATCTCTGAGTAAGTGGTGCTTGGAGCCACTGGTATGTTTCCCAATGCCCTTCTGAGCTGTGTTTGTGTACTTGCCAATGTGGTCCTGTAGCTTGGTGGCTACGATGCCTGATAGGACTTCCCATGTTGTGGGGAGGTAGGTAATTGCCTGGCAGTTGGAGGGTATTCAGTACTGTCCTTCTTTGTGTTAGCCAGTCTGGGTGTTGCTGGCAGGTGGTTTATCTGCACTTTAAGGCATTGATGTACTGCTGTCTAGCTCTTCAGGTTATCCAACTTGCTGTTGGATGTCTGCTACTGTAATGGAGACAGTTTCCTGTTCTATGAGATACATGTGGTGTGCTCTCAGGTTCTGCACCCACTTTGCATCGGTGTTATGTGTTTTTCCCCCCATATGTCCTCCCAGTACTGCTCAGATTCTGCTGATCATGGTTCTGCTGTTACTGTGTTGTTACACTGCAATTGGGAGTACATCTTGGATGTTTTTTGGAGAACAGATCATTTAGTTTTTTGGCCTCTGCTACTCTAGATTATTTCCTGCTGGTAGCCAGTGTTGTAAGCCTTTGTTTAGTAGTCTTTATGGCTTCAGATGAAGTTAGGCCCTTGTATTTTTCCAGTATGCAAGTCTTGTTCTTAATGTTCGCACCCTTCTGTAGTTCTACCAGCTGGATAACTTTTCCCAAGTTGCTTTGATCTTGGCTTCCAATATTATTTTCCATGGAGGATATTTTCTATTGTCCTTCCTGAGTATGTAGCTGTAACATCAGTTCATTGGTCTAAATTATGATGGTAGTAGGGATGGTTAGGAGGCATCTTTTGGCATCCACTAGCATACTAGACAGTGGTTCTTCTTCACTGAGCCGTGGTTGACTGTAGTTAGTTTATTCAGGATCTTTTGCCTCATCTCAACTGATGTGTTCTGTAATATAATATATTGTGATAGGAAAGTCAGGTTTAGTAGTGGATGGGTAGTATATACATCCATCAGCCATAACATTATGACTACCTGCCTAATATTATGTAGGTTACCCTTTTGTAACCAAAACCTCCCTGACCTGTTGAGGCGTGGCTTCACTAGACCTCTGAAGGTGTGCTGTGGTGTCTGGCACCAAGACATTAGCAGCAGATCCTTTAAGTCCTGTAAGTTGCGAGGTGTTGCCTCCATGCATGCATCCTGTGCCATGAGTGCTCCAGGTAAGCAACGCACACGCACCCAGCCATGATGTAAAGGAAAACATGATTCATCAGACCAGGCCACCTTCTTCCATTGCTCTGTGGTCCAGTTCTTATGCTCACATGCCCATTGTAGGCACATTGTGGACAGGGGTCAGCAACAAACTGCATTGTATTGTGTGTTTCTATTAAAACCAGCATTAACTTTTTCAGCAATTTAAGCTACAGTAGCTCATCTGTTGGATTTGACCAGACGAGTCAGTGTTCGCGCTCCACGTGAGCATTGGCCATCTCTTGGCCGTTTTCCTTCTTTGGACTGCAGACAGAGAACACCCTACAAGAGCTGCAGTTTAAGATGCTTTGACCCAGTGTAGTCATCACAGTTTGGCCCTTGTCAAAATATCTCAGACCCTTATACATGTCCATTTTTCCTGCTATTAACACATCAGCTTTGAGGACGAAATGTACACTTGCTGCCTTATATATCTCACCCACTGACAGGTACAGTGATAAGATCACCAGAGTTATTCACTTCACCTGTCAGTGGTCATAATTTTATGGCTGAACGGAGTATGGTGTGCTTTGGTATTTTTTATTTGCCCTTAGACCTTAGAAACAAAGTTAAAGCCCCAGGAAAGGATAGGCCAGCTACATAAAACATAATTGTGAGACTTGTAAATTGTGTTATGGATACCTGGGGTGGGGTTTCCAGAAGAGCATGGTGGGATGGTGCTCCAACAGCCTTCTAAAATCCAGGCCAGAATAATCTATATGTACACATTATGTATTCTTTAATCTGTAAACACCATTAAACAAGTTTATTTTGCATATTGATATGGTAAATCTAATTTTTACAGTGACAGGTAAAAATTTTATAAAGCCATATCCTGTAGTTTATTTGGCACAAAGCATTTTGTTAAATAACTGACAAAAAATAACCATTGAGACATGGACTGTTGGTATCTGTGGAAACATAGATGGGATATTTTAGAAAATAAATATAAATGCCCAAAACTGGAGAGTGGTCCAGCTGTACAGGGCTCATTTCTTACATCTGCTTCTATCAAATGGGGCTTCTTAGGCACAGGAAAACATAGCATGATTTCACCTTGAGTAAGTGCAAGGAAACACTATGAAAAATAAATCCATGCTGGCATAATTATTTTTCACAACCCGCAGAGATAAACCTACAGTACTGGCTTTGCAAAAATACAAGGAAATATTTTTCTAACTGACTTAAAGTGGTCCATAGGGAAAACTTGTTGCAAAAAGTGTTAGCAGCTGTTTCCGGTGATTAGAAATATCACAATGGGAACAATAGTCAATCAACTGAGATTGAGTATTGGGAAAGGGTCACTAGCATTCACTTTTATCTGGGGATTTAACACCAACATGCAATTTTTTTTCATATGTGTCCCATATATATATATATATATATATATATATATATATATATATATAATTTATCTAGGGCACATGTTACTCATTGAAACATATAAATTGCTACCCTGCAATGAGTGGGATGTGTAAACAAACAGCAAAGAATACATTACAAATTATTAGTGGGAGATGTATAATATGTGATATTTTTTTTTCACGTTATAAACCCTTATTTTATTATTTTTACTTTGTAAACTTTTTCACTAGAGATCCATTTGGGTTTTCTATAGATTTCCATAATTGTAATCATTAAAATGTCATGGTCATATCACAGTGGTCTATATATTTATTTACTTTTACTTTTTTATTCTAGTTTCACTATTTGTAAATTATTTTTCTTTATTTTTTAAGAAAAGCGACAACTCTTTTTTTTCGTTTTCTATTTCTATTTCAATTTCATCCTCACTGTAGCCTATCACAAAGTAATCAGGAAACAGGGTTGTGATCGATGCATCTATAACCCCTTCCGGAGCGGGACGTACCTGGTACTTCCTGATCACATGTTACTATCAGACCAGGACGTACCAGGTACGTCATCTCAAAAAAATGCCCCCACGTTGCCCCCTATCATGGGGGCGCTGCTGCTGTCTGCCCGGCAGAGGCGTATCTAGGGTATGGCGCCTATGGCTCCTGCCATAGGCGCCATTTGAAGGGGGCGCCAGTGAACGGCTTTCAAACGCCGTCTTTTTTTTTTTGATGGGGAGGAGAGGGGCGCCTAGCAACCTCTTGGCGCCCCTTATTCTCCTCTTCGAGGCCTCTACCTCCGTCCCGGTGCTGGCGCCAGCATTTTATGCTGAGCGCCCAGTGGCGGAACTACCGGGGTCGCAGGGGTCGTGACTGCGACCAGGCCCTGGAGTTCTGCCAGTCAGGGGGGCCCAAGGGGTGGCGAGCGGTTGCTGAAAACGACCGCTCGGCAACTCTTGGGCCCCCTGACTGACAGAAATCCAGGACTCCTCTGCTCCCCGCCGCTGCTGCTGCCGCCGCCTGCCTAAGTGCTGCCCAGAGTGCAGTGTTAGGAGCTTGAAGTGTTTGTCTCGGGTACCGGCGCTTCACGCTAAGCGCCGGCATATGACGTCATATGCCGGAGCTCAGCAGTGAAGCGCTGGCACCCAAGACAAACGCCTCACGCTCCCAACACAGAAGTTGAAGGTAAGTGACCTACAAAGGGGGGTAGGGAGGGAGTGGGTAGATCTGTGAGAAGGGGGGTAGGGAGGAGAGGGTAGATCGTGAGAAGGGAGGGTTAGGGAAGAGGGTTAGATTGTGAGAAGGGGGTTAGGGAGCGAGAGGGGAGATAGATGGGTTGGGGGGGGCTCTTAACAGATTCTCGCACTGGGGCCCCTCGTTCTCCCCGCATCAAAAAAAAAGACAGCGTTTTAAAGCCGCTCGCTGGTGCCCGCTGCTGGTGACATTTAAGTCGCTGATTATTGATCGGTCTCCTTTACTGATGTCAGCGGCCTAAACCTGTCACTTACAAGGAATCTGATAAAAAAAAATATTTAAAAAAGTTTAAAAATTGAAATGCGCATGTTCCAGTTTTGACTCCACAATGTCTGAGAAACATGACTTATCTATGCATGTGGGGTATTACTGAAATCAGCTGCATGGGACAGGCCAATATGCCCCTAACTAGATTCCCTGAGCTGTCTAGGAAATATGGGACTTCGATGGGACCCCAGATGAGACCTGGAACCAGTTGGGGCGCAACTCACACTCCTGGGTTACTGAAAATCCTGGTAACCCAGGATACCACATTTTAAAAACCTCTTGTTTAGAAACAGCGATGCGCATCATTTATATTTAACACTGTAAGTGCAACAATAAATGAAAATACCAGGCATATGAGGTGTTTCCAAAAAAACAGGACAAATACCAAATACACTTTTGGAGTTTTTTTCCATTTGCACTGGTTATATTAGTTTTTATAGGTGAAAACTGTGAAATATTTCCCTTTTTTTCCCCTAATTTCGCCTACATTTTAGAATATTTTCATAAACTTAATGATGGTAAATATATATAATATATATATAATATATATATATATAATTTCAATAGAAAGCCCTACTTGTGCTGAACAAAACAATATATGATTTGTGTGGGTGCACTAATTGAGAAGAGAGAAATTACAGTTGAAGAAAGACATAGCAAAAACACAAAAACGGCTTCGGTCTTTGAGCACAACCCTAGCAACAAAAACCCAGTCCTGAAGGGTATAATCAGCTTGCTATTTCATCATATTGTTTATTGAGATGACTTCTTTAAGGACATAATGGTAGATCCTGGTTTCAAGGGGTTAATATTTTCCATTAAACTTAACATATAACCATTAGTAGGCAGTTATGGGATCTGGGTAACATTATGGGTTATATTTTCACTTCTTGTGGTTACTTAAGATGGACTAGCTATGATACATCCATCACCCAATTAATAATTTCTTACAGTCATGAATTGTGCCAGCTGCTTATATGGGTTACTGATAGATATTCATGCTATCAATTAAGCTACATGAAGTAGAGTTGCTACTAGCACCAAAGGCCAAAATTAATTTATCATGGACACGTCTTCATGGTTGGCTAGTCAGCATGATCACTTGGTTGTCTGAGATTACTCATCAGGATCTTGAGTTATTCCAACCTTTAGGGACTGCTTTGTAAAAATTGAGCTTTGTTCAAATGTTACTACAGAATAACTACAAAGCATGAAATGTATGAGTAAGTTACTTGGAAGTGAAAAATAACAAATACCTGTTTTATTTTCATATATAAATTATCATACTTAACAAAAGGAACACGTAAAAAGACTGTAGTTAAATCATACTCATTGTATAAATTATATGGTCTGTTTAAGATGAAGTTAGATCATACACATAAGCTATTTCTACCTCTAAGTCACACTACTATTTGTTTCCAAAAAGAAAACCTACATCGGTCTTGGACACCGGATACCCACAGAGATTTCACATTCAGTGTAAAACAAACATGTTTTCTATACTCTGTGACGCTTTTAAATATTAATAGTGGCACTATAGGATTGCTGCAAAATAATTGGCAATGAATAAGAAAAAAACATTTTTTTCCAAAGAATTCACAACTTATCTTACAGGTTTTTATTTGTCTGTGCTCTTTTCAATTATGATCTGGCCACCTATAGTTTCCCTGTAAAGATGTACTGCTCTTAAAGGTCGCTGTAACTTAATTGCATCATAATTGGCTATAGCTGTTCTCCTTCATTCAGTAATTGCACACTGAGGCAAGTTGCCTTCCCTATATTGAGGAGTTGATAGCAGAGCCGGCCCTACCATGGAGCAGAGTGGGGCATTTTTGAAGAGGTGGCACTTTGCCGCCCCAAGTGACTTTTTTTTTTTTTGAAGCGGAGGAGAAAGAGGGACGCCAAGTGGTTTTCAGTACCTGCTCGGCGCCCCCCTCTCTCCTCCTCTCCTCGGTCTCGGTGCCGGCTTGTAATGCTGAGTGCCGGAATATGATGTCATTTCCGGCGCTCAGCAGTAAAGCAGAGCGTACCGTGGCAGAGCAGGGAGACTCGCCGCAGGTCTGCTGAAAGGTAAGTGAAGTACAAAGGGGGGGCATAGGGTAGATAATAAGGAGGGGGTAGGCGGCATTATGTCTTGGGCCGTCCCTGGATGGAGATGTGTAATAATGTAGCTTTAAGTGGGTTGTCACAGATCAGATTTAGCAAGATAAATTAACCCAGTTAAGATACTTTACCTGAAGTATATGTGGATATCAATAATCAATATAATGATAAAGCAATCTAGCATGTGATAAACTCTGTCATCAGGAAAGAATGCCATCAGAAAAATAAGTACTAAAACATTGTTGCTTGTTGTTTAATTCCAGGTGAAACACATTCTTTAGCAATAGGTATACAAGGTGCCCTCAAGAGTCATGGTATGACTGCAGGAGCTTTGTGTCTGATAATTTCTTGTCTAAGAATTTTTTTCAATAGGTTTGTCTTGTGTGATCTCTTAATGGCCAAACGACTCAAGCAGTGTGCTAACTAGGGCAGAGATGCAAGGCTGCATTTTTACAAAGCTATATGGAGGTTGCTAAATGGTCTTTCACTTTGGCCAAGAGAATAAGTAGTACAGCAATTAGTACTTTTGGAGAAATATTTACATTTAACATTATAAGTTAAAACCCTTCTACTGGAATCTCTCCATCTAGATCAATAGTTTCCAAGAGTTACTGACAGGCCAGTACTATTAAAGGATACCATTTTGACCGTGTCTGGAGGTTTCATAAAAACAGCTGATGAAAGTATCAGTGTAACGTTTCTTGAGATAAATGGTGCAGAAAACCCACCAAATGTAGGTTATGTTCCTTAATATGAATGATTGTCATGCGCTATATGATTAAAACAGAAATTAAAGTACCCTTTTTTATAATGCCAATATGCCAATTAACCACCCTGATGTCTGTATAAATATGTAAAAACAGAAGATCAAATGACATTCTCTGCAGTCATGTCAATAAACCAAACATGAATGTATTGCCAAGTTATATGCATCACCAATGATCTTGTGATCTAGTGGACATCATGAAGTAATATACATATTACAAAAATGAAATAAAAAGAAGAAAATGTTTTTACCCTTGCTGAACTATAGCACCTATGACACCTTCCCTGATTGCGAGTTGCCTGAAATAATGAATTTTTAGGTCAACAACAGCAGCTTGCTGATCTATAGTTCAAGTTGGCCTCCTCAGGAACATGTAAAGTAAAAGCAATTTAAGTTGTATAGTCATATTAAAGTAAAAGACCTCATAAATTCCCACTATGGAAGTAGCATAGCTTTACAAAACTGCTTGAGGAAGATCAGAGTAGGGTAATGGTGCCTTTAGTGAGAACATCCAGAAGGTAGCTCCCCAGCTGTAAAACAACAGCTCCAAGCATTATGGGAAACTGCGGTTCGGAAGATACCTTACCTGGTATATTTTTCTGACTTTATATCATCTTTATTTTCTGCACTACACTAACCAGCATTCCTTTGGTAGTGCCTGTTAGCTAAACAAACAGTGATATAGGGCTACAACTGACAATAGTTTCCCAAAGAAGCAGACATTTTATGGCAATTTTCCAAATGCTATTCTATAGGTGCATGTGAATAGATCATAATCATTCGCTCCAATAAGAAGGACAGTACATGTGACTGATATAATGCTGCCTGCTTCATATTCTTTACAGCATATTGGACAAAGAAGGCCCCATTACATTATAGTTGGTTAGCTGAACAGAGAAATATGCCATAATGGATTTAAAAACTTCACTAAACACAGTTTATAATAGGCTGGCAAGTGCCTTCAACCATTAATCTACTTTCATATCTACAGAGAAGAAGTCAAGGGCTGTTTGATGCCATGGTGCCTCTTGGAGAGCAACAGATAGGCAGGCAAAAACTGTGTTGATTGTATTGTTTCACCCCTTGACAAAAACAGAAACCACCCAGACTTGTTCTTACACGTTTCTACCACTAGTTTATACCGTGGTTTCTATTGTTTCTATGATCTCCAGATCAGTCTTGGATGGAGATACTATAGGGCAATTATCTTGGCCCCAGCAATGATCCGGGCTGCAATCATCTTCTGAACTGAGTTCTGCCCCCTCCTCCGTGTCCTCGTCACATGATTCCAAATATGGTGCTCCCACTGCATTTATACCAGAGTCCTCCGAGTTGGATGGTGATGAGCAATGGTCTATTTTTGGCCCTGTCACATCTTTGGCTGGGTAGACATCCTGAGGGGTTTCTCTCTCAGGCCTGGCCCTGTGAGGTGGAGGTGGTGGTTGCTGGCGTTGCACATAGCACATCTTCCCATTGATACATTTCACCTGATAATTATCGAGGAAAAGATCAGAGATGGTGCAGTATCGAGGAGACTCCGGAAGGTAAGGAGGCTGGAAAGAGGAAGATACATTGAGAAAGTGCTCTGCCAGTGAGACAGATATCTGGATGGTGTTTGTCTCCTCTTGGGGCTCTGCTGGAATTTCTGTGCTTGGAAGCAGTTCTACCGGAGTCATGGGCTGATATACATACTTGCCTGCAATAAAAGAACACAGATAAAGGGACACTATCAGCAATCATGCACAGATCATCTTTCAGATTATATCATATTTATTTTTTTTGTTTCCCTAAAACGGTAAGGCTTTGGAGGCAATCATATCTGTGACTTGTATTGAGGCATTTCAAGAACCATAAGAATAAAAAAATGTTGTGTAAGTTTTCTAATATGTCCTAAGTTTCTCCAGGTATCACAGACAAAATTCATAGAATACATTAGTTTTTAGTGCTTTTCACATGAAACTAGCATCAATTCTCTGCTTACTGGATATTCATTATGTGGGCAATTTGATATATTACTTCTATCTAGGAATGCCAGTGATGTCACAGCTCCCTATATAAATTATATATTTTATTGTTATCTCTGTTGAATTTGTAACCTTTACAGAACCAGTTTCTTTGATTTTTACCATATATTTGTGAAACAATGATTCCCCTTTTCCATATAGGATACCCACACAAATTATACATTGTTTTGTTCAGGGCCTTCTTTTGTAATAACATAAATACATAAAACATTAGAATTATTATTCATAATATATAAAAACAAAAAACAAAACTATACTATAGTAGGAAATCTTATGTTACGCAACATACATTACAGTAATACTGATTACAGTAATAAACGCATTTTTTTCAAGACGGTCACACCCATAATTAAGATATTACCCTATATAATACATTTATTGGTGTTACTGGTTGTAAGAGGTAGTACATTTCTTAAAATATTATTCTTCACTTGTAGTGGTAGGGCATTGGGGCACTTTTTTCTTTTTTAAATTTTTTGTTTTCCTTCTTACATTTTTTTGCACCGTCCCCGGTGCATTATGGGCCGAGTGACATCATTGGGCTCCTAATACATTTTATTTATTTATACATGCATTGAATAGCCATAAAGCTATCCCGAATCTAAGACACAATCAGGGACTGAGAGATAGGTCTTACATCAGGAAAAATGGGCAGACCAGATAAGACAAATGCTTCTTATCTGCTGTCAAATTCTGTTTCTATTTTTATGGTTCTCCATTTTTTATTTTGGTATGCAGGGAATGCAGCTCCTCTTCCGGTTGTTATTATTGGCATAATTTGTACAATAATCAGAACATGCGAGCTTGCTTTCAGTGGTTTCTAGAGGAACATATTTATAAAACATGTAGGTTTTAGTGGTCACCTCTACTGAGGTCGATACCCCAACCCTAACCAATACCTTTAATCTTTCACTTTCCTCCGGGTTATTCCAATCCTTATTTAACCATACTATCATCTCCCTTGATCCAACGTCCCTATTTAACTACCATTTCCCTTTTCCCCTTGGCCTCCAGACTGCTGGAACGATTAACTTATAATCAACTAACCCACTTTCTTTCCACAAACTCTTTGCTTGACCACCTACAATATGGTTTCCATACACAGCATTCCACTCTGCTTATACTCTTTGACCTCTCTCTAGCTTTTGACACAGTTGACCGCCCCCTCCTTCATGCTCATGGCATCCATGACATAGCTATTTCCTGGCTCAAATCTTACCCCACTGCACCACACCTTTAGCGTCTCCTTAGGTGGAACTTGTTCCTCTCTCCTACCACTATCTGTTCCTCAGGGCTCTGTTTTTGACCATCTACTCTTCTCCATCTACACCTCTTCCCTCAGAAAAGTGGTATCTTCCCTTGGCTTCCAATACCACCTAAACGCTAATCTACATTTCCTTTTTTCTGACCTTTCGGCCTCAATTCTAACTCGCCTTACCATCTGTCTTTCTGGAATTGAATCATGAATGGTGTCCCATAACCTGACACTCAACATCTCCAAGACTGCATTTATGATAGATTATTCTGTCCCCTCTGTCCACTCCTGACATCGTTTTTACAGTTGACAACTCTGCTATCCATCGAACAGACCAAGTTCACTGCCTTGGTGTCACATTTGACGCTGCTCTCTCCTTCATCTCCCATACCCAGTCAACCCTGACACCTGAAAAACATCTCCTGAATCCACTCACTCCTCACACAACAAACAAAAATATTAATCTAGTAATCTTTTGTGATATCCCTTCTGGATTTATGCAAATCTCTACTAATTGGTCTCCCCCTCCCCCGCCTTTCAACACTCCATCCACAATAGTGCAGCTAGATTAATCTTCCTATTCCTTAATTGTCACTATTTCTCATGTTCTGTTCCACAGTGTGAATCGCTTCAATGGGCCCATATACCCTCCAGAATCAAGCTGCTGACTCTGACCTATAGAGCCCCTAACAACTCTGCACCCCAACAACTTCTTATGTTCTTATTTCAATATACCCCTAACCACCCTCTGCATTCTCGCCTGGCTTGTGTCTCTTCTACTAACAGTATTTCACACGTGCTGTAACCTTTCTCTGGAATTATCTGGAATTCCCTTGAATTTCAGAAGCTCTCTGAAAACCCACCTTTTTTAAAAGCATACAACCTTTCCTCCTTACACTCAGCCAGCATCCTAATCAAGCCATCCAAGTATATATAAATATGTGTGATTTTAAATGATTATGCTTTCTATTTTAACAGTGCTACAGAATCTACTAGTACTATATAAATAACTGTAATGCAAATGTATGTAAATGTAGATTAAAGCTATGATTATTCTATATTGTTAACATATTTAAAGATAGGACAGACATTGTGCAGCAGTATTTATCTGGGTTGCCATTTACACCAATACGTTGTTTAGACACATCAAAATACTAAATCGGATTAATTTACTTCTTTACTATGAAGTCATCATCAATTAATTTTTTGTTTTGCATTTCTCTCTTACATTCCGGCTCTTCCAACTCTCACAAAAACTGTCTGAATACAGAGAACACGGAAAGCAATAAATATATATATATACATATACACACAGTATATTACAGTATTTCGTTACCTCTTAGTACATAAATTTAGATTTAGTATCACTACTTTTCTGAGGTCTCATTGACAGCTTCTGTAGTACTACACACTTCATCAGCTCAGTACACATAATCTTAACCCTTAAAAGTCCAATGATGGCCCAGGCACGTCAGACACAAACGGTCAGGTAACGACCAATGAATTTATACTCGAAGTACAATTTGTGTGAAAAAAATACCAAAAAATTACTACCACAAACATTGGCAAAGGCTGGTGCTAGAATCTCATGCATGGAAAGGGTTAAAATACTAGCATTTAAAATACCTGGGGGTGTCTAGTTTTCATAAATATATGGTTTGGTGGGGTAAATTGAAATAGGCGGCTTCAAAGATGGCCCTATTAGGACATGGGGCAGTTGTAAGAATTCCAAGTAAAAAAAAAAACGCACACTTCCTAGTAGAATTAGTGCATTGAAAGGGTTAAAATACCAGCATTTGAAATACCCTGGGGTGTCTAGTCTTCAAAAATATATGGTTTGATGGGGTAAATTACATTGGCCAGCTTCAAAGATACCTGAAATAGCATATGGGGCAGAATGACCCGATTTAAAAAAAAAAAAAAGGTTTTGAAATAGCAAAACGTTATCACGCTCTTACGCTGCGTCAAACTATGGAGGAGGAGTGCTGTTCGTACAATACATCGCGGTGAGAGACTGGACTCCATTTTTTTTAATGGAGGAGTGGATGTTATTTATTTTTTATATATTCAAGTGCTGCTATACTTAATATGCTGCTGTCTGTCTTCCTATATATTTAAGTATCTTCTTCGATCAAAAATATCACTTCCTGGATAGAGGTGCCCATTAAGGAAAGATCTCCTGAGCAACTAGCCTCAGAGCAGGGATTGCTTAAAGACACTTGTGAATTTCTTTTTAAAGTGGGAAGTATAGTTTATATTCTCCACATAGATGTGTGCCACTTAGTTTTGTATTCTCACTATGTTTTTGTGAGCAGTTGTGAAGACTGTCTCTTTTGTCTGCTGCACTCACCAAATATTTATTGTGTAGTTATATTTACAAACCACTTAAAACACTGCGCTAATAAGCACTCATTGTTTTTTACTTGCTACTTGTACTTATTGCCCAGTAACTTGCAGAAAAAAGCAATAAAACATAAAAACTAGACTTTTGTATTCGGGTGTACTTGGAAACAAACACGAAGGGTGCGTTTTCGTTGTTCAGCCGGCATACCGAACGTACGAACATGGTGGTGGCAAAACGTACATGAAGACAGGCAACACGAACACTCTTTGTCTTCTAATCTACCTGATCCCTTCCCCATCTAATAGGATACAGGTGGGAGCACTATGGGTAAGAACTAAAATATATATCTATATATATACCATATTTGCCTGAATATAGCCTACACTTTTTCCCCCTATAGAAGATATTCGGGGTTTAACGCAGGAATGCGCAATTCGTATCGGCCGACGCCCACGACATGCAGTTCCGGGCAGGCAGCAGAGTTAGGATACAGATCCCCCGCAGCGCTGCAGGGGACCTGCATCCTACTCTCGGGGGGGGGGGGCAGAGTGGCAGCATATCTATTACACTCAAAATTTTTCTTTAAAAAAGCAGCTAACGTTTAGGGTGCAGCCTATAATCGGGTGTGGCCTATAATTGAGCCGATATGGTATGTATACAACTGGGAAGGACTATACATAAAATGTTTTAATATAGTCAAATGACTCCAGAACACATTGAACATACAATTTCAAATTACATACATGTGTGGTGAATATATAATGTTGAAATACATATAAAATAGCATATAAAATAGTATGAAATGATTTAGCAATTGTGCTTCTGTGTTTAGATATGAAGAAACAGAACCTCACGCGTTTCACCGCTGGAAAGCAGCTTCTTTGTAGGGAAATCAATAGATGACTATTGTACTGAATACATCAACATTGCAACCAAAGGAAACCAAAGTGTTAGTCTATTGTTTTAGACCAGAACATAGACCTATGAAGAAGGGATTGATAATGAGTTAACATAGGTTGCTTACCTAATACAAGGGATGAATTAGGGAGACCGAAGCTTGATACTTAGGGATCCTTCTTTTAAATTAACCTTAAAGTTTGTTTCATATGTCTGTCTCCTATGTTGGGGTAAAGTTTATTTTGTGTCCTGTGGGTATGTTCAAAGGATAATTATAAAGAGACCTTTTAACTTCTCTCTCCTTTTGCGTAATTTTACCTGCTGGATAGAGTAGCAGAGTGTGATTGGTTTATGCCTCTGCAGGTGTTGGGAAGCTTTCATTTCTGTTTTTATGTAGTGATTGTTTCTTAGAATTCCTTCGATATTATTGCACATATCATGTGTTGACGACGCAACTTGGCCTGGGGATACCATGGTCTCCCCGCTCCAAAAGTTAAAGGTCCGTACGAGCGACTCTATTGGACGCTCATATGGATTTTTAACTCTTGGAGCCAAGTTGTAGATTTTAAAAGTCTGCACGAGCGACTCTATTGGTCGCTAGCAGGGGGCTTGTCTGCCATCAACCAATGAAGTACAGGTGCACTTCATTGGTTGATTGCAGAGGAGGCCCCTGCTTGCAACCAATAGAGTTGATGGTACGGACATTTAAAATCCCGGCGCCAAAGCTGCTGCGTAGTGTCTACCGCGTTAACCCTTCTACAAAAAAACGGGAAAAAAAATAAGAAAAAAAACAAACACGAAGATTCTACACGAATGTTTGCCCGAACCAAACACAAGAACGGGCGAATATTTGTGGAATACGAAGATCCCCCCCATGAAGATGAACACATAGAGTTGGCCGGCGCCCAAGTCTAATAAAACATTGAGGATTTCTAAACTCAGGACAAATAGTAGAATCTATTTATCAGGTTTTTTTCGTTAGCTTTTTAGGATGAGTAAAATATTTTGCACATAAAAGTGAGAAAAAAGTGTTTTTTCTCAATCTTTCATCACATTTTACTATTTTTTGTATAGGAAATTAGATAATATGATATAAGAAAGCCCTTCTTGTCCTGAAAAAAACAATATATAACTTGTGTGGGCACACTAAATGGGTGAGGACAAAACGCGAGCACCACAAAAGTTTTAAAACAGCCTTGGTCCCAAAGGGTACAAAAATGTAAAAAGCAGCCTGGTCTTTAAGGGGTTAATGTTTCTTAGAAATGGACACTACTCAATGCAAAAAAAGAACTTCTAGTATCTAGTTGCTTTCAATGGCTGTATCACATTTGCTAAGACCTGCCAGTGTTGTAAATACTTAGTGAGTCTCCACTCTCTCATGAATAAACATTGTGCTGCCAGACTAATGTAGTTGTAATAACTGGGTTATCATGGTGACAAAGGGTTTGTGGATTAGAATAATGAATAGGAAGAAAAATAAGGTTGTAAAAATGCACATTTAAAACAACTACAAATTATATATATTGTGTGGTTTCAGAAAATAATGATTACTACTCTTGTGTTTGACATGCTAACCTGAATTTAGTATTACATGTGTTTCTTTAACAGTTTCTTTAAAATATGTTTTTTGTGTAGAATCCTGACATGGAAATCTCTGTGGTATTTTAGTTAGCATCCATATTTTAAGACAGGGCACCTCTATCATGGTGCTCAAATTCAGTCTGCCTATCTTTTTCTCACAGCATGGAGTAACATAAGATACTGTACGTACTAAGAGCAAGTCTGGTGCAAAGTGGTAAAGGTGTAACACTCAAGCGGAATGTTCCATTTATTGCTATGGTGACGGCACTGCTTTGTTTGATTGTTTCAATGAAAATAGACTTCCTTCATTTATTTAAAATATACATTTTACTCTAGGAATATTTTATTCTGTAAAAGTGTTCAATATAGTGCAATATATGCTTACTCAGGTTGTTGACTGCCTAAAAATAATGGCATGTTAAGTAAGCCACAAAACACAGGTCACAATTTCACATTTTTAATGTGAATTTTGTATTCTGATCTGTATTTTAGACCACATTACTCTGAACTCACTAAGCCAGGCATATGGAATACAAATATTAATTCGGTTAATGAATACCCAGCTATCCGTTCAATGAGAAAAAGATTAGAAGGGATGGTTATCCTTTGAAGCAGTGAACAGTCTGGCAGCAATCTGCTTATCAGCCCTTTCCAGAAGGAATTAGAATCAGCTGCCCATTCCCATGGAGACACAAAGCTAAGCAGCAACTTTCTTAATTATAATTTAAATTCCCCCCTTTGTTTTGAAAGAACTTGGAGAAAGTAAGAGTTTGTAAGCGTAAGTTAATAGAATAGCCAGCAGAACTTGCAGTCCACCACCACTCATGCATCTCAGGGATAGGTTTTGTTTTTTTTAATCTATAAGAGATAACTATAAGAGATAATCACATCTGACCTCTTTGATATTCCAGGACCAGCGCAGCCTCATAATCATCCGCCTGTGTGATGTATGACTATAGAAAAAAAATAGCTCTAAGGTTCAATTTTGTTTAATCATTGTGCTATATACCTGTGTTTAATTTTACTGCAATAATCGTTTTGGACAAATGCCATTTATGGTTTACATGGAACCTAAATAAAAAAGGAAACATACCCTTTAAAAATTTTCACTTTAATGTTTTTTTTCCTCATGACTAATGAATATACTCATCCGTCTATATTGTATACCCCCTTAAGGACAATGGGCGGTCCCTAAACCCATAGAAAACAATGCATTTTGAGCCCGTACATGTACGGGCTTTGTCATTAAGGGGATACATACATGCAAGAAATAACACAATAAATGATCCCTTACATACATAACAGAATTGATACAATTGTAAAACCATTAACCAGTTTATATTGTTTCCTTTTCAGTCTTTTTTTTTTTCAATCTAGCACAGACAGCTGTTATAAAGCTTCATCTATGATGCAAATTGGAATAAAAAGCTTTAAGAGGATTGCATGGACTTTAAATTCATTCTCTATTCTCCTTGTGATTTATCCAGCACTGAATTAATCATCATTCAGTATGTCTTATAGGACCAATTCTATAATTTTAGTTGAATGGTTTGTTGGGAGCAGCACAAGACTATGCAATATTCTTAGCACTGTGAAGAATCAATTGTTGCGATCCTATATATCTATCTGTGCTTTCAATTAAAGTGGAAATTATTAATAAAAAATGTGGGTGACTAGGCGGGCACCCAGTATTATGTGCTATCTATATGTAATATCTATTTGAAGATCGAATCACATTTTTTAACAGTATTGACTAGCCAAAAACATATCAGTAACAAGTCTTAATTATCAAACTGTTTTCTATTTATATTAATCCCCTGCTATGACTACTGTTTTATTATTATGTATATACAACATTGTTTCGGCTAAATTATATTTCCAACTGTCAGCCTTAGTAATTCCCCTTCTTTGTTTGTAGCAAGACCTCTCATTTTATTACCGTATTTCCCCAAGTATAAGACGCACCCCCATTTTTAATGGCCAAAATAAAAAGAAACCAAATATAACAAAGTTATTGTACTGGCTGCCTGGGCATGATATGAGTGTGATTGATGTTGGCTGCTAGCAACTGTTAGCTATCGCACTCCTATCATGCTCAGGCAGCCAGTACATGCACATCACTTTCAGCCTCCCTGTGCCCGCTACACACGGATCCATGCTTACATACATACATACATACATACATACAATTTACTCCCCAACCTTACCTGAACTGCAGATCTTCTGCTGCCGCTCGCCAACTTCCGTGGGGGGCGCTGTTTCCGCTCTGCCTTGCTTGACGCGGCTGCACAGGAACAGGAACTGAGCGGAGTCATGTGATGCGATGTGCATTCACGTGACTCCACCAGGTTCCAGTGGAGCCGCGGCGGATGAAGGTAAGCAGCAGTTAGTTTAAAAAAAAAAAAACACCACTGTATAACACGCACTTTTTAGACCCCATTTTTTTCAAAAAACAATGAACAAAGGAGTGAAGGAGGACTAAGAGTCCTTCAGAGACGATGAATCAGGTCTCTTGCTGCATTGAATATGTTAACACAGTTATACCCTGATGACAGACTCAGGGAAATGTTTCCACAGCCTCCCCTATACTTTAGACAGCCCCCCAATCTTAAACAACTGATAACCAGGAGTGCCCTGAACAAGTACACAATAATGGCACTTTCCCTGTCTACAAGAAAGGTGTAAAACATGCACGCACATCCACACTGTGGACATGGTGCCTATACCAAATTCAAATACGCACCATAAGATTTCCTGCAAATCTTCTAATGTGGTGTACCTTATTACATCCACACTGTGGACATGGTGCCTATACCAAATTCAAATACACACCATAAGATCTCCTGCAAATCTTCTAATGTGGTGTACCTTATTATGTGTGCAAAGTGTCCAACAACCCTGTATGTGTGTGTGAAACAGGCAAGCCATTGCATAAAAGGTTTAATTCACACAGATTCAACATCAACAACAAGAGAGCAGAGACACCAGTGGGAGAACATTTTTGCCAAAATGGACACAGTATCAGAGACATCAGATTGGCTGTATTAATGGGACTGTTCCAAACTCAGAAGGAGAGAAAAATATGGGAGGTTAAATTAATACTCAAATTTAACTCTTTAAATGCTAGCCTCAACCGGGATAGGGAATTTGTATCCCATTATCACTTTGTAGATTAACAAACCAGACAGGCACACAACCTGACCCCTTTAGAGTTGTGAATACCTCCTGACACCTCCTTTTATGGCACCAATTCACCTCTGATTTTAACACTATTGACTGATCAAAGAACCTTGCCTTAGACATTTTGATGTTATCTGCTTCCCATGTTATTTGACTGATACTTAAAGAGAGGTTTTTCACATTTTTGTATAACATGCCTGATGAAGGGACCTGAGAGGTCTTGAAAGCTTGCAATCTATATTTACTCAGCCAATAAAGGCATCATTCAAACTCCACTTGTCTCCTGTAACACATTTATATAAACAACTATAGATTCAGTATATATGTACTGTATGACAAAAAGTATGCAGAGGCCGTTCATAGCACGTAAATTGCCTGCCCTCTGTGGCATCACTCACTATGGAGTTCCAAATTGCCTATGGAAGCAACATGAGCATCATAAAATGTGCTTCCATGGCTAAGCAGCTGCACAAAAGCTGAAGATCACAATGCCAGGCGGCGGTTGGAGTAGTGGAAAAGTGTTCTCTGGAGTGATGACTCATGCTTAACTATCTGGAAGTCTGATGGATGCAATCTGGATTTGGTGGGTCAAGACCGGGTATTGAGCGTTTCACCGGTAACACGCACTTATAACCTAGGGTGACCTCTACAATTCAGGAAACACATCCATATCTCCCTATTTAAACCTGGGACTTCCACTTCTGGGTCACCCTTGGTTGGTGTGTTTTCCTAGTTTGCCTGTGCATGTTTTCTGTGACTGATTTCTTAGGTTAGACCCGGCTTGTTGACTTTGCTCCTGTTTTGCTGATTTGGCTCCTGTTATCTGAACTTCTGGTATTGACTCGGCTAGTTGACTACGCTCCTGGATTCCTACTTGGTTTGTCCTGCTGTTCTCCTGGCACGCTCTGCTCTCCGGGGTCCAACCTCACTATCCTTTACAGGATGTACAACAAGCTCATATAGGTGTGATGGTCAGGTGTCCATATACTTTTGGACATACAGTGTAGATGGAATTCTAGAGAACTACCTATACAGTTGGTTGGAACAACTTCATGGATTATATTAATAACTTAGTGTCCGAATGCCGAAGTTTAGGATGTTACCACCATGCAGACATCCAGGTAGAGACAGACACAAGGCAGTTAGTTACAGGATCTAAGACAGAGGGAGAGAGATAGGTAGATCTGGGTTTCGTTAGCATACAGGCGGTATTGAATGCTATATATATATATATATATATATATATATATATACATATATATACAGTGAAGGAAAAATATTTGAACCTCCTGCTGATTTTGTATGTTTGCCCATTGACAAAGACATGATTAGTCTATAATTTTAATGGTAGATTTATTTGAACAGTTTGAGATGTGTTTGAGAAACAGAACAAAAAAACCCAGCATAATGCATTTCAACTAAGTTATACATTTATTTGCAATCAAACCTTCAGCTCCCTCCACAGATTTTCTATGGGATCAAGGTCTGGAGACTGGCTAGGCCACTCCAGGACCTTAATGTGCTTCTTCTTGAGTCACTCCTTTTTTGCCTTGGTCGTGTGTTTTGGGTCATGGTCATGCTGGAATACCCATCCACGACCCATTTTCAATGCCCTGGCTGAGGGAAGGAGGTTCTCACCCAAGATTTGACGGTACATGCCCCCATCCATTGTTCCTTTGATGCCGTGAAGCTGTTCTGCCCCCCCAAAGCATAATGTTTCCACCTCCATGTATGACAGTGGGGATTGTGTTCTTGGGGTCATAGGCAGCATTCCTCCTCCTCCAAACACAGCAAGTTGAGTTGATGCTAAATAGCTCGATTTTGGTGTCACCTGACCACAACACTTTCACCCAGTGATCCCCTGAATCATTCAGATGTTCATTGGCAAACTTCAAATGGGCCTGTACATGTGCTTTCTTAAGCAGGGGGATCTTGCATCACTGCAGGATTTCAGTCCTTCACGGCATAGTGTGTTACCAATTGTTTTCTTGGTGACTATGGTCCCAGATGCCTGGGATCATTGAAACTCCACGAGGTGAGATCGACTGCATGGAGCCCCTGACCGAGGGAGATTGACAGTTATTTTGTGTTTCTTCCATTTGCAAATAATCGAGCAAATTGTTGTCAGCTTCTCACCAAGCAGCTTGGGGATGGTCTTGTAGCCCATTCCAGCCCTAGATCTACAATCTTGCCCCTGACATCCTCGGACAGCTCTTTGGTCTTGGCCATGATGGAGTTTGGAATCTGATTGATTGCTTCTGTGGACAGGTGTCTTTTATACAGGTATCAAGCTGAGATTAGGAGCACTCTCTTTAAGAATAAAGTGCTCCTAATCTCAGTTTGTTACCTCTATAAAAGACACCTGGGAGCCAAACATATCGCTGACTGATAGGGGATGAAATACTTATTTCACTGAGTAAAATGCAAATCAATTTATAACTTATTTAAAATGTGTTAGTCTGGATTTTTTGCTGTTATTCTGTCTCTCACTGTTCAAATAAACCTACCATTAAAATTATAGACTGATGATGTCTTTGTCAGTGGGCAAACATACAAAACAGCAGGGGATCAAATATTTTTTTCCTTCACTATATCTATCTATCTATATATACAGTGGATATAAAAAGTCTACACACCGCTTTTAAAATGCCAGGGTCTTGTGATGTTAAAGAATGAGACAAAGATAAATTATGTTAGAACTTTTTCCACCTTTAATGTGACCTGTAATGTGATCAATTCAATTGCAAAACAAACTGAAATCTTTGAGGGGGGCTCACAATAACCTGGTTGTGTAAGTGTGCACACCCTCTTATAACTGGGGCTGTGTTCAGAATTAACCAATCACATTCAAACTCATGTTAAATAGAAGTCATTACACACCTGCCATCAATAAATAAAGTTCAGCTGTTCTAGTAGGATTTACCAGACATTTGCTTAGTTGCATCTGCCATGGTCCACAGAGAGCTTCTAAAGCATCAGAGGGATCTCATTGTTGAAAGATAGTCAGGAGAAGGGTACAGAATAATTTCCAAAGCATTAGGTATATCATGGAACACAGAGAAGACAGTCATCATCAAGTGGAGAAAATATGGCACAACAGAGACATTACCAAGAAGGGGACGTTCCACCAAAATTGATGAAAAGACAAGAAGAAAACTGGTCAGAGAGGCTTACAAGATGCCTACTGCAGCATTAAAGGAACTGTAGGAATTTCTGGAAAGTACTGGCTGTGTGCTACATGTATAGGAGAACAATCTCCTGTATTATTCATATGAATGGGCAATGGGGTAGAGTGGCAAGACGGAAGCCTTTTCTTACAAAGAAAAACATCCAAGCCCGGCTGAAGTTTGCAAAAACAAACATCAAGTCCCCCAAAATGTGTTATGGTCTAATGAAACCAAGGTTAAACTTTTTGGCCATAATTCCAAATGGTATGTTTGGTACAAAAACAACACTGCACATCACCTAAAGAACACCATACCATGCTTTGGGGCTGTTTTTCTTCAGTTGAAACCAGGACCTTAGTCAGGGTGGAGGGAACAGTTCCAAATACCAGGCGCTATATATATGTGATATATGCTTTATTGGTAGTCTGTGGACTCAGATTTCATTGCTGCTGTATACCTGGATAAGAATACCTATATCTGGGGAACAGTACCTGGAGTTGGCTGTGGAGGGTTGGTTCCTGGGTTATCCCTTATGTGCAAATACCATCTATGTAAAGATTTCATAACCGGTAAACTACAGGACTGCATTGGGATGCGGGACCTGCCAAAAACTTGTGGGCGCGGGCAGTCTTGCTGGTGTTGCGGGTGGGAGCTGGCGGTCAGACACTGTACCCAGTCCCGTAAGGCTGCCTTCGCGCTGCTCCCCCACAATGCCTCTTATTTTGTTCAGTTCAGGAACCCAACAGAGTCACATGATGTTACGTCACTTCCCATGACTCCGTTGTGTTCCTGGAAGAAGCAAGAAAAGAGACGCTGTGAGGGAGCAAATCGAAGGCAGCCTCTGGAACTGCGCTGGAAATCTGCAGTTCAGGTAAGGGGGTGGGCGTGATTGACCACATATGTGGCGGGAGCAGGCGGGATTGACCACATATGTGGAGGGAGCGGGTGGGATTGGACACACACATTGCGGGAGCAGGCGGGAGTGGACACAAAATCAGCGGGAGCGGGATTAAAAAAACAGTCCCACGCAGGGCTCTACGGTAAACCCCACTCTAAGCCATTTGCAAGAGAGCTGGCCTCTCTGTACTGTTTTTATGGGCTTATTGTATGCAATACATTTGTTTTTCATTACACTTTTGCTCTGTACACTATGTTTATCTTCCTGCTTTTTACTATACATGACCTTCCAGTGCCCCACCATAGTAGTGTAGGTTGTCTGAGCGCATTGCACAGACTTCCCCCGGCTGCTAGAGATGAGGATCCCCCTGCAGAGGACCTGTATCCTCCTCTCTGGCACCCGGGGAAAGTCTGCGCGAGGCATATCTAGGGGGGCAGAGTGGCATATCTAGGGGGGCAGAGTGGCATATCTGGGGCCCAATGCATATCTGGGGGGCTAAAGCATATCAGGGGGCAGAGTGGCATATCTAGGGGAGCAGAGCGGCATATCTGGAAGCATAAGGCATATCAGGAGGCAGAGTGTCATATCAGGGGAGAAGAGTGTTATATCAGGGAAGCAGAGTGTCATATCAGGGGAGCATAAAGCATATCAGAAGGGCAAAGTGCCATATAAGGGGACTACCAACTTACATGTGCATCGCATCGCAGTTCGTGGAAAAATTGTTTTCCATAAAACCGGTCTCTGGTGTCAAAAAGGTTGAGGACTGCTGCTCTATGGGAATATGTCCTTTATAATAACAGCTTTCCTGGTTAGCTATTTAAACACACTTTGCTTTCTATTCTTCCTTTTATTGTTTTGTCAAGAATCAGTGCTGCAAAGGGTTCTGATGGCACACGTATAATAATAAGAAAATACATTAAGTAACAAAAACATATAAAATACAAGAAATATAGCTATGGAGAAACAGTGTTTCATCATGAAACACACAAAAAGTATAGGGACAAATTTAGTTTTCATGCGCATACTTAAAAATGATTCCTTGTTCACTGATACAAGTTTAATTACCATATGTCTAGATCTGATGGAAAACATCCTCACAAGCTGACAGTAATGCTTTCAGAAGTGCATCTGCTCACAGGTAGCATGGGAATATGTTACAAAAATATATTCCCTTTCAAAGAATATAAATATTATATAAGGGGAGAATCAAGCAATCACTTTGTAGGAGAACAAAAAGCTCCTAACAACACAGTTAACCCTGTGTTTGTAAGAGGTGGTCAGGACATACAAAAAGCAGAATTTTTAATAATATAGATTTCCATGTTCAGTAAATACGTTTATGTGTACAAGATAAGTTTATAAAAAACATCAACAGGAAACTAAAATATGATTAATGATATTTTGCATTTGGTAGTGAAGTCACCCCTGTGTAAGCAGGTTTGGTCTAGAGCCCTATGTCTGGTTCAGCCAAACTTATTCAGCTTAGAAGTAACTTCTCAACATAGAAGTAAGTTGCGGACCCACGCGGGTTTGTGCGAGTTCTACAAAGAAATCTGCAGTTGTGGTAGGGGGTGAGGGAAAGTGTAAGAATGAGTACATGTGAGTGAGTGAACAAATAAGTATTTGTGAATAAGTAATTGTGAATTAAAGTTTTTGTGAATGAGTATGTATTTATGTATATGTGTGTGATAGAATGGATGTGTAAGTGGGAGGCAAATATGACTCAGGCAGGCTGTTTGAGGGCAAATAAGGCACAGGGAGACTCTTTGGGGTAAGGATGGCACATGCTGGCTGTTTTAAGGCAAAGACAGCACAGGGAGGCTGTTTTTGGGCATTGATGGGGGCTGCATGGGGGCAAAGAGGGCACAGACAAACTAGAGACAAATATGACAGAGACAAGCTGTTTGAGGAGAAAGATGGCGAGCCATATGCATCCAATCTGGGTGCTGGGTAGGTCCTGTGGATGCAATCTGGGTTCCAGGGTAAGTCCTTTTGTGCAGGGATGACCTTTGGGGTGTGTGACCTGTGATCTAGGTCTGCAATTTAAATTTACCACGCATTATTTAATTTATCCATACCTAAAACGCTGAGTTTGCATGTGCTTTCAGTTGGTCTACACCTGGAAGGCTAGGGCTGTGAGTTATTTATTTGATCTATACCTGCAATGCCATGTGTCTGTGTGATTAATTTGATCTATACCAGGGGCGTCCAACATGCGGCCCGCGGGCCAAACGCGGCCCACGAGACCTCGAGGTGCGGCCCGCGTAAGATCGGCAGCCAGGGCAAGCGATCTTACGCGAGCTGCACCTCAAGCCCTGCTACTTACTTGTGGGAGGGTCTTCTGGACTGCACAGAGGAAGCGGAGTTCACGTGACATCCTACTTCCTCTGTGCTTTAGCAGAGAAGGCAGAGGGAGGCCGCGCCCCCTGCTGAAGTCTGAGCGGCATCGAGGAGCTGCAGTGCAGGTAAGGGGGTGGGGAGGGTCCCATCAGTCCCATCATGCCTAGGTACCACCATTTACTGGTTGCCTGGGTATGATAGGAGTGTGATTGCTGTTAGAAATCACACTCCTATCATGCCAAGTCATATTGCTAATTTTGTCCAATTGTGTGTTACCTTTCATTAAAAATGTGAGTTTTTATTATTATTTTTAAAGGCGGGGGTCATTTTCGGTTTTGGCTAAGTGAACCCTGAATGTTTTGGCCCAGAATTTTCATTTTAGTTCATCCCTAGAATAAATCTAGGGAATCCTGAATTTGTAGTCGCAAAACTTTCTAGGCCCAGAAATCAGTGAGAGGAAGAGTAAAGGTTTTGTGTCATTTTACTTTATTTTAATCTGCATATTTTATTAAAGGCCATATTTTTTGTCACAGTGAAAAATGAGTGCGGCCCGCGCACGTATACAATTCTGATGAAGTGGCCCACTGCAGAAAAAACTTGGACACCCCTGATCTATACCAAACTACAGTGAGGAAAAGAGACGTGTGGTACAGTGAAAAGGGGGACAAATGGACTCTGGGGGTGTTGACTGGGGAGGAGGCACCATGGAAGTGGCCATGCACAGGGTGCCTGAACACCTAAAGCCGCCCCTGATCATGACTAGTATGTCTATTTCAGGTCTCTCGCCAGACCCACACCATTCATTTGCTATGCAATTGCGATAGAATTGTGCTCCTCCCCTGTCCTGCGTGTGTGTGGTGGGAGGACATCTCACCCAGAGTCGCGCTAGAGTCAGAAGGAGGGAAGACTACACTGACTTTAACAGTCTCCTCCTAATCTGTAGATTCAAGGCAGCAAGTACTTTTTTGTGGGGGGGGGGGTGTTGGAGTTGAGGGCATGATCGCATGCCAGGGAGTGTGGTGCCCAGGGTTCAATCAATATTAAAGGCAGCTTTGGTGCAACTAATTTTAGAGTTCCAGACATTTAGCTCGCTAACAATTTCTATAGCAATGACTATACACAATGCTTTCACAGTTGTAGCATGTGAGCGCATGCAAGTTAAGTCAAGTCAAGTTAGTTGGGTTAACCCTTAATTTGACTGGCAACTTCTAGAATAAGAACAGTTACTACTTTCTTTTAGTGTACTGGGTTATTAGGAAGACATTGGCACCAAGTATATGTTACGGCTGGGGCTGTCAGGGCTGGGGGGTGAACAGAGCAGGGCAGTGAAGCAAAATGTCACTTAGAGATGTAATAGAATAGGACAAGCCTGCTCACGGAGATTGCACATCTAAAGGGCAAAGCAAGATCAAATGTGTCCGAAAGCTGTCCTTTGACAGGAGTGCAGATCCTAATATATTACAAATCAGAAATACAGTTATGTTTCCCTTCAGGACCAGGGAATACAGAAAAAAAATCAGACCTCAGGACTGCCTGACTGCTGATATATGTCTGTTTTGTGGGAAGAGTGACTTGCTAGCACTCCATGATGAGATTTGTATGGTTAAGAAAAAAGGTCACCATGAGGAGAATTTAGCAGCTCATTTTGTGTTGGGTGTGGTAAGTTTTCTATTTTTCCATGTAATTTAATTGCTATGAGTTAGTGGATAACGATTAATAATACCCAGGATCCCAGAAACTACACATAATTAATGTTTTAATGGCCCTTGTAATTTTTGTAACAAATAATTAACATACATGAGTTATTGATTGTTGTTTAATTTAAGAGGAAGTGCACCCTGTGTCATCACAATACCCAGAATTGGAGCAGAAAAGTTCAATGATTTATATGACCTTACTAGCCCTGTCTCTAAGTGAGCCTGTCACATTTCACAAAGATTTTAAACTGTGTTATAGTCCTTGATTTAAAAAGGAGGTTATGGATAATTTATGTGTTAATTTGAAGCTAAATGGAAAGAAATATTTAATAAAATCCCCTAAATTTGTTTTACAATTGTCGGTAAAATCTATAAATTTGAATAATAAAAACAGACACAATTTTTCAACTAAGAAAAATAGTTCCAGAGTCCAGTGGCAGTATGGTGGTTAATTTCTTTGTGTAAGCATTCAATGGGTTAATCTGATGTTGATTTAAATCAGTTTCTTTGTGCTGTATGTATCTGTTCTTTGTGCTCTCTATATCTGTTCTGGCAAGAAGTGTCATCTTCCCAGAGGACCCCTGTGGTGATTCATGCCCCAACTGATAAGGATCCTCAGTTATAGGAATGGGGGGCAGGGCACAGGGAGGCTGAAAGTGATGTGCATGTGTTGGCTGCTTGAGCATGATAGGAGTGTGATTGTTATATTAAATATACACGATTGCTAACAGCAATAACACTCCTATCATGCCCAGGCATACCCAGCACAGCTAACATCACACTGGAACCTGGGCATAATAGAAGTGTAATTTTAAAAAAATTAAGATGCGTATTATACATGGGAGCATCTTATACATGGGGAAATACGGGTAATTGGTCATGAGGACAGGGGGCTGTTTTCTTTGCAAAAGACTCAGATTTAGGGGCAATGCAGCGACCTCAAAAAATAACTCCAAGATTTACTCACATTGGAGCAACATTGAAAGGAACCACAGATTGATGAAACTTGTGAGTGAGGGCCCTGTGTTTAACCCCTTAGCGACAATCCATGTACATGTACGGGGTGACAATGCAACGTGTTAGTGAAAATGCCCATACATATAAGTGGTAGCGTTATTTGCCATTGCTCGCGGCGAATCGGCGGCATTGCAGTTTTCCTGGAAGCCTCACAAGTGAGGCTGTCCAGGCAAACCAAAAAAAAGTTTTTAAGACCTTCCGATCGCTGGTTTAAACAACAGACTGGTGATGCAAAACTCGCCCCCGAGCCCGATGTAAGTCGGGTGAGGGGCATTCCAGGCTGCCTCTTCATTGAGGCAAGCCCGCAATGCCCCAGAGGGAGCTTCACAACCTCCTGATCGCCGTGATTCACAGTGAATCACCGCGATCGCTGGGTTAAATGACAGACCTGAAATGGCAAAACGCTACTGGTACTTATTGCCCCATAACATGCAAAAAAAGCAAAAAAACATACAAACATTGGGTATTTCTAAACTCACTACAAATAGTAGAATCTATTCTAACAAAAAAATCACCATATTTTGTCAAATTTTCTATAGTAAATTAGAAAAATGATAAAAGAGCCTTTGTCCCAAAATGTACTACGAGAAAGAAACAGTATTGTCATTAAGGGGTAAAGTCCCTATTATTTTTAGAAATATTTTTTTTGTAATTGTGTCACCGTCTAACATTTGTCTTTCTTGTTATTAAAATAATTAATAATCCAAATCTTACTTTGGTCTCTGTATTGTATCCACAAATCCTAAAAGAGGATAACACGTTAACCAATTGTTATTTCCTAAATTTTAGCAGAATATATGTATGTTGCTTGCGCCCCTTTCCACACCGTCGCTGTTTGGCAAGTATCCTGATTGTGACAGTGTGCTTACAACTAAGTGCTTGCATTGTGCATAATGATGTAGCGGAGTCAGCAGTGGGCGTCGCCGAACAGGGGGGCAAGGGGGGCAATTGCCGCCCCCTAGGTTAATCCTTGCCCCCCTGTTGCCCCCCTGCCGAATTTGGAATAAAGTCGCAATGCGACAAGGCAACCGATCTTACGCGGGCCGCACCTCGAGCCCTACTACTTACCTGTGGGAGGGTCTTCTGTACTGTATACAGGAAGCGGAAGCCAGCAGAGAACGCAGAGGGAAGCCGCGCCCCCTGCTGAAGTCTGTGAGCGGCATCGAGGAGCTGCAGTGCAGGTAAGGGGGTGGGGAGGGTGTTTGAATGAGTTGGGAGGGTGTTTGAATGAGTATGAGTATGAGTGTAAGTGCTGGAACCTAGGCATGATGGGACTGTGATTGCTGTTAGCAATCACACTCCTATCATGCCAAGTCAGCCAGTACAAGCTGAAACCTAGCTAGCTGCCCCCCTTGTGTATTGATGCTGCCAGCAGTATGGGGTCTACACATCACTTACAGCCACCCTGTACCATCATGTACTGGCTGACCTGGCATGATAGGAGTGTGATTGCTAACACCAATCACAGCAAGCACAGTCCCATCATGCCTAGGTACCAGCATTTACTGGTTGCCTGGGTATGATAGGAGTGTGATTGCTGTGTGGGCAGTGTGGACGCAACCTGTGATCTATGCCTGTAATTTAGGGGGTTTTAAATATACCTTTTAATGACGTGTTTTTATATGAATTCCAATTGATCTATACTTGCAAAGCTGGGTTTTTGTGTTATTCTGTAGAGCCATATCTATATATTCCCATACATTATTTATGTATACCTGCAAATACAAATACTGTTTCCATGTATTTATTTGATCTATACCTGCAATGCTATGTTTCCTATACTATTATTGTATACCTGCGAATACAGGATTTGTATGTCTGATACTGTTTATTTGATATATACCTTCAGTGCTGAGATCACAAGTGAATATCAGTTGATCTATACATGTAAAGCTTGGTTTGTGTGTTAATGTGTTGATCTATACCTGCTATCGGCAACTGGGGCTGGTATTAATATATATGGGCAGCAGGGGCATCAATACACAAGGGGCAAAAACACTAAGGTGTTGGTGTGGCAGAGCCTGTCCTGGTGTGTGTATAGGTGTTGGTGTGGCAGAGCCTGTCCTGGTGTGTGTACAGTTGTCAGTGTGGCAGAGCCTGTCCTAGGGTGTGTGTTTAGGTGCCAGTGTGACGAGTCTGTCTTTGGTGTGGTGTGTGTTATGGATGATGGGTTGCAGAGCCTGTCTGATGGTGTGTGTGTGTTCTGTTGTCGGTGTGGCAGAGCCTTCTGTTGTGTGTGGGGTGTCCTGCGGACAGAGCCTGTCTGTGTGTGTGTGTGTTTGGTTGTCGGTGTGGCAGAGCCTGTCCTGATGTATGTGTCTGGGTGTCGGTGTGACAGAGCCTGTGTTGGTATGTGTGTGTTTGGTCATCTGTTTATATCCTTACAATAGGACATATTTAATTTATACTTATTCAGAGATAAAATGCCCTCCTGAAGTTGTAGTGACTTCAGGGGACAAAACGTTCAAGGCCCTGAAATCATTTAGTGGAAAAGTTATTTATTGTTATAATATTTATTTCAAGGATTAGTCGCACTCAATTGTGGCTTCAGGCTTCCCTTATTGAATGACCAAGTATTATTTTAGCCCAATAACAAAAGTATAATTCCATAGCACATTACTTTTGGAAATTATGAATGCCCCCTAGTTTGTTTCTAGAGTCGCCACTGCATATAACTATATGGCCCAGACGTTATATAGGCTATAATATAAATATATGACCCAGACGTTATATAGATTATATTATATAATGGCTCAGACGTTTTATAGGTTACATTATATATATAATATAAATATATAACCTAGACATTTATTTATTTGATATATAATATATATATATATATATGTCCCAGACGTTATATAGGTTACATGAATAGCGTGTAGAGCTCTAAAGCTGGTATGACCTTCATTAAAATAAAGATAGGAAGAGTGAAGATGGTACTTTTCTCTTCAGCTTTTGCCTCTTTGCTAATAATCTTGCTTACGCCCATCATATCACCCGATACAGTATTGTTCACAAAGCCAATGTCTGAATTCACTCCTATAACGCGAGCCACAAGGGCTCAGTTACAAACAAGCGGGGGTTGCGGTGTCACGGTGTCAGGATCCCCGCCCCCGGAAGCGGAAGTGGCAGCACTGGGCCTGTGATGCTACGCAGTGTTGCCATGCTGCTGTCCCCGGCACCTGGGACAAGGTCACCCGCATGCGAGCGCCGGAACATCTAAGTAATTCGCCGCCTCACGGGTGACAGGTAAGTGCTGAACGCGAATAGACGGTTTGCAGAGACACTTTCTGGCTGTGCTCTCAGTAAATGCTGCCGCAGACTGCGTGCTATGATACTTCACGTTGACAGAAGTATATTATACAAGCTGCTGCAATTTGGTAAGATGGAGGTTTTTTAATTATTAATTCTACTTTAAGAGAGAAATCGGGACCAGCAAATTATAATAATAACACTTTAATAATATGCTGCAGTAAACTGCAGGAAGAAAGTAAAACATGTGACACTGATCGCTCCTGACAGTATGGTTCTAACTTGTAGGCATGAGGCTGGTTGGAACAGTAAAAAGGAACTGATGGGATGGATGTTTTGAAAAACCTTACATTTGGATGCCTCAAGTGAAAGGGTTAACCTTTTTTTTTTTAATTAAGATGAGATTGAAAACTGAAAAGAACACTCCATCAATGATATGCACTTTAATGCATATAATAGCTGAGGTCCCTATAACTTTTGGTTGCCCCCCCCCCCTTCCCAGGTTACCTCCCGTCCATAACCTGCATCTGATCTACTTACCTGAAGTCTACTCCAGCACTAGCTCCTCCAGGGCTAATCCAATTGAACATGTGCAGAAAGTAAATGAATACAGAAATGAATACAGAAACGTATAAAAAGTTTAAAACTTTGCACCAAAATCACTTTTTCTACATAACTTTTGCAACTAAGTCTTTCTTCTACTTTTTATCAAGCATAATCAGATGTCTCGTTAATGTATAACATGTGTGTATGTATATAACAGGAGTGATATATATATATATATAATTCCAGTTTCTTTGTGTTAAAACTACTGTTCAAATACAATCAAAATGTTTTTTCTCCTATTTTGTTTGCCTGTCATACATAACTAAAACAGCCCCTAATAACACACTGGATCCGCATTAAAGTGATATACTTTAAGAACAATGTTTCCATTCCTTTTTCATCACAATTATCTTTTTTTTTAAAACCCTTGTGATATATAATTATAAATATTTGGTTGTTTGGCTTATTAACCCCTTAAAATGCATTGATGTCAATGGGTTTAGGGACCGCCCCATTGTTAATCATAACCCTTAGTATGAAGACCCCAGGAAATATATAATTGATGTTTTTTTGTTTCTTTTTAAAGCAGTCTTCATTCCTTCTGAAGAAGCCATCTCCCGGTGCCGACAAGATGTCTTCCCTTGGTGGGGCTCGCTTGGCGCTGTGTGTGCTGCGCTCTGGGTCGCTGGCTGGTCCCTCTCTGCTTTACTGCTTCAGGCAGTATCCCAAGAGGAATATGTTGGCAATGGCTCCTAAAGGCGCAGTGCAGAGCATTTGTTCCCGGGCATTGTCAGCAATGGCTGGTCAAAGAGAGAGTGAGACTTGGGATATTGACCTTATGGATCACAGCACTGAACTGAGAATAGCAGACTCGAGCAAGCAATTTCGGAGGTTCATTGCCGACCCCAGCCTGGCAAGGACAGTTGTAAAATGCCTCAGGCCTTGGGAACATGGAGCATCTGGACCTGTTATATTTGAGTGCAACCCAGGTAATTAGCTGTGAGATGAACAATATCAAAATAATTGTCTGTGCTTTAAATGCAATATTTTATGGTGCTTGCTTAAAAATGTGTGTATGTATGTATATATATATATATATTATATATATATACACATACATACATACATACATCGCAATGATATACATGTCTTAGGAAAGGTGCATCCCAGTGTTTCAGTGGAAAGCAGGTTTGTATTTTTGCTTATTTGTTTACAGTGAAAGATAGAAGCAAAGGATTTGACGGCCCATCTAGTCTCCCGTTTTTCCCAAACGTAAAACTCAAGTCTTAATCTGTCCTTGGACTTGTCTTAAATTCAGGATTATTTTGTGCATGTCCAATGCATCTTTAAATTCCCATACTGTAATAGCCTTCGCTACCTCTGATGGGAGGTTGTTCCAATTATCTACTGCACTCTTAGTAAAGTAACACTTCCTTAAATTACAAGAAGCATGAGTTCTATAGTTTCATTTTATTTTTCTAGAAGCTGGACGTGTTTTCCATTCTTGTTGTTTTCTGTATACAGTGTTTCGTGGACACAATCTGTTCTGGTAGTGTAGAGGAGGACATCAGTTCCTCCATCTGCACAGATCTCTGATCCTGTCCTCCATGTGTTGCTGTGATTAGTGGCACTGGTTTTTTACATCATTACCCAGTATCTTAATGTTTCGCAGTGTACATGCCAACAGTGACCTGAACAGTTGATCTTTGGTGTTTATTTACTAAAGAGATAGTTAAAAAGAGAGTTGTGGTATCAACTCCCTCATTTCAGTATTCATTAAGGGCCAACACTACTCATAGAAGAAGGGCTGCAGAATTCAAGGCTTGAAGAGGCTCTCAGAGACTTAACCATGCATTATACAGGGCATCCCAAGTTCTTCATGCAGCAGTTGTTAACCAGTGTTGTAGGGCTGCAACAACTAATTCAAATTTCATTATCGATTAGTTGATTCGATTTTTATCGATTATAAAACGAGGGTTTTTTCAGAGCAAACGCTCTGAAAAATACCCCTCGTTTTACAATGCGTTTGTGACTCAGTCAATGCTGTGCTCTAATGGAACATCAACATTGAAAG
>VKOC01027525.1:0-22202 GCA_009364415.1 Spea multiplicata
CTGTCTTAGTTGTAATAGCCTTATAAAGTAGTGTTAAATGTAGATATTGTTATGTAAACTGTGTCTGTCTGTCTGTATTTACAGGTTTGTTGGTTGCAGAAATGGATGGGCAGTCTCTGCCGCAGAGCAATCAGTAAGTAACAAGCGTTTTTGGGTGCATCAGAAGTTCATGGTTTAAGTATTTCGCATGCATATGAGATTTTCTGTATAAACCGCTTGTGCCAGTGTTTGGAGATTGAGTTGAGGAGGATGCTGTATCACTAATGGGTTTCCCACCATGCACAAACAATTGTCTGGTACCTGCTGTAAGGCCAAAAGCAGTGCAAAAAAAGCATCATTGGGGGAATATATTCTGTGCATAACATAGGTACTTTGGTACAAATATGGGATCAAACGTCATCTTAGGTGTGTCTACCCTGCAAAATGTGAACATAAGAGCAGTCTCCGTGTACCTCACTTTAAGGACATGGTTGCAGCCCAACCATTCCACTGTTTAAATTGCTTGACACCTTCACGTCATTTCGTCTTCTGAGCATTTTGTGGGGGACATGACCTGGCGATTGTAGCGCAAACATATCAATGCATGTACCAAAAAGGTACACATTTTTGTTTTACACAATGGGGTCCCAGTGCACGTATGTATGTTAATGTGGGGTATGTCTGTATATCTTGGTAATTTTACTAAGGTTGCCATTACATTTCATACTTTTAACATTTTGATACAACTGTTCTTTAAGTGTATTATTTTTATTTATTTATTTTTTTGTCTTGTCAGAGACCTGACTGACCGCAGTAGAAGAAGAGTTTCCTCTGTAAGCTTCTGTTTTGTTTGTCTTGTTTTACTCGCCCGAGGGAAACAAAATATTAAAATTCAAATATTACAATTTGTTGCGTTAAAGCATTGATTTTGGACCCCTTTAAACTTTGGAAACTGCATTAGGGTAGTTATTTACCTTTGTTTAATTCCTACATTGTACTCTTGGGAATAGCATCACTGTGGCTAGATTGCCTGGATCTGAGATGCAGCTTTAGTGACGCTTGTAGTGTTTTATTTACACCAATTAGTCTCTTAGATTTCTATATGTGTAAAGGAAGCTAGCACACCTTACTGACGTTTTGTACATTTGTTTCGTTTAGAGTTTAGTAGCATAAAATGATACTTTACCTGTTCTTGAGGACTTCATACCATTAAAACAACTGACAACAGTTTGTGGAAGTTGGTATTTTACTTGGCTAATTTTTAACATTGTCTAATATGAGAGATTTTTCTGACAGATTTTGAAAGCCCCTCGGACTCCACTCAAAGATCTGGGATGTGGAAATGAACTTTATCAGGTTGGTTTTCTTTATTTGAACTCCATTTTCTGCACCATGAATAAAACGCGTCAAAAGCCTTGGATGGTGGTGCAGACTTCTGGTGAATGATTAGAATCTTCAAAATAGCTTGACTTATTTGTCCAGAGATGTTTTCAATTTATGGGGATTTTCCTGAAAATAGTATACTTGTAGGGCACCTTGGTCTGTGGAGTCCATGTGAAACAGGATCTTTGGGACAGGTTAGGTAGCCTTCAGCGCTAAAATCATTTGAAAAGAGAGGGGATTTTAAATTTCAACATTCCAATTACTTTCCAAAACCAAAATGTATTAAGATTCCATGGCAGCTTGCTTATTTTGACATGTGAAAGGGTCCCTATATGGCTTTGTTTTGTAAAGGCATTTAACATCCCCTTAAAAGTAGAATTTCTATTGCTATGGAATGTTAGTTTCATAATTGCTATTTTTTTATAGTTGGGTGCAATTCCTTTGTCTAGGCTTCAAAATTGTACACAAAAAAGTTTGATTTCTATTTAAAATATTCAGTGGACAGAGATAAACTAAAAAAGGTAAATTATCAATTAACAAAGACTGGAATCAAAGTACGCCAAATCATTTGTTTTTGTAGCCAAAAACAGATGATTTAAAAGATTGTAAGGAATAATTGGAAAGTGAAATCAAACTGGAGCTTTTAAAAGAGCTGGGGTAAAAGATTTGGTCTAGTAGAAGTGTTAAAGAACATTTAAGCTTGGTGGAATATCTTGATGATATAGGGGGGGGGGGGTATTTTGTGAGACTACCAAATACGGGATGTTCAACATACAGGAGATGCATTTGGAAAATGTGCTAGATGAATGTTCCGTCTGTACAAAACCTTGTGAATTGTAAAGGTCCATTACATTTTTTTTCTTTTTAGAAATCTATATTATTATTAATACAATAACATGTTCCTTGCAGGATTTAACACGTGATAAGAGAAGAAAAAGTTCTCGAAGAGTCAGTTTTGCAGAAACTATAAGGTTTGGTAACAATTTAATGACTCGCCCAGACAAAAAATGTGCCATGTTTTTTTATAGAGAAGCATTGCTGAAATGTGTTATGTTTATTGGATTCTACACTGAAACGCCAACATGACGGTATTGGAAACCCCTATAAAGGGGAAAGCCTTTAGAAAAACTAACACTACTGTGGATCTTGTTCATGGATGAAAATCCCATCTCCAGATGCCACTGAATATACCGAGGCCTGCAGTTCTTTGCATGTTAGTCTGGGTTCGTTTGTGGCCTCCTGGATGAGTGGTCAATGTGCTCTCGGAGGATATTCGGTAGGCTGGCCACTCCTGAGACGCTTCACTTCCAGACAGATGTGGGTTACATTGTTTTGGATTTGTGCTCCTTTTTGAGACCCTTTTGGCTTACTTTGCTTGCAAGACATGGTCTTGTAATTGGTGTTTGGATTCAACAGGGCTGGCAGTAATTGTATAAAGTGAAATTGAGCCCAATTTTTAATTGCCTTTGGTTGATCGCATAACCAAGGTGTGCTTGTTCTTCGGTACCTAAACCCAAAGGCAAAAAAAGCCCAAGCGTTAACAAGAGCTACTAGAAAAGCTAGATCACGGTCATGTTAAAGTCTAGTTACTGTTATAATGATTGCGTTTTTCCGGTTTTGATTTGAGTTTTTTTTTCCCCTGTTAGTGTTTTCGCACCGGAACTACAGTGTGCAGGAGAAGCTGCAGCCAGCAGTAATGGTAAGCATTGTTTCCGCATACTTTCCCATTTCTACCTGTCTGGTAGCTCAGTAGTTTTTGCTAAAGGGGTGCGTTATCTTTTAACAGATCACGAGGCGGGTGGATATAATCCTAAAAATGAGTAAGTATTAATATATATTTTGTCATCAACAGTAACAATATTGTTATCAATATTCCTGCCAATCCACATGCCACTCATTTTTGTATTTTTATTAGTCTGTGGCTGTTTTAGTACAATTGGTTAAATTTCTATTGAGGAGAAGCTGTGTAGTTGTCCACAAAGCATTATTCTGCAAATTCTCATGTTTTTTTTAAGAAGCTTTTTCAATTTCTGTTCCAGCAACTTGTGCCACATTATGAATAATTATAAAATCACGGAAAGAGTTTGGGAGTTTCTAAAAAACCTCGTTTTAGACAAATGTGTAGAATAATTTATCATACTTGATGGGGATTTTGTGTTTTTTTTTTTTTTTTTATGTTCTGATTGCTGCATGCGTTCTTTTTCTAGGCAGATTGTGTTGAATCTGTGTGCTTTTTTTTGCAGGCGAGTATTATGATTTATCTGCATTTGCTTTTATTCTTTTTTTTTTTTTCTTAACTAGAATTCAAGAATCTGCTAAAACAGATTACAATATTGCTGGTAAGGTAACGATTTTGCTAGTACCGTAATGCAAATATTAATGTATTTTATTTCCAAAATAAATAATTGCAATGTGGGCAGTGTTATTTTTTGTTACAAACTTTTTTTTTTCCTCTGTTAATCTTTGTTTCATAGGAATGGAGACATTACTTCATGCTCCTATTCAAACTACAGTTCTTCAGTCGGAGGTAAGTTTAAGTTGCATTGGTATGTATGGTATAATGGAAAGATAACAGCTTCTTGTGTCTCATTAAAAATAAATCGGGCTGCAGGGCAGTGGGAAGCTTTTGCGGAGTAATAGATCTCTGAAAATGGAGCAGTCCTGTCCAAATACATTTTAATGTAATTTATTGCTTTTTATTCCCTTTATTGACAGTGGCGTCCAACCTGCGGCCCTCCAGCTGCCGGAGGAGTACATCTCCCATAATGCTCTTTCAGCTAAGGGGCTGGCTGAGGAGGATGGCAGATGTAGTCCTGCAGCAGCTGGAGGGCCACAGGTTGGACGCCCCTGGCCTATAAAATGATTTGCTGTGGGGAACAGAGACCTAAACTGCAGGCTTTCAGTAGTTCTGGAGGGTCCTGTTTGAAGGCATGTGGTAACGGCTGTGTCAGTGGTAATAAATTTAAAATGTTCATATTCATAATACGTGCCACGCATGGTACAAAGCCTTTCTAATTACTAATTAACGTGTTTGTGGGCCTTAAGTATAAGCTTTAAAAATATTGCTCAACGCTTTGATGTTTTAACCAAAGTCTTGCTCCACATACCTGGTGCCTGTCATGGCATCAAGTGAACCTGCGTGCAACAAAAAAACCACACTAAATCAGTTTTATTTCTTTATTTCTAGTGGGAACGTGGAGATTGTCCCAAAGACAGGACCGTTTTTTTCTCAAGCAACAATGATATGGACATAACAACAAGTAACACGGTGACCATTGATGGCTATCCTGAACGAAAAACACCAAAAATAGATATAGGTTCGTTTCTCGCAAATTTAAAATCTCAAACTGAAACCTTAAGTGAGAATACATATTTTCAGTTTTCTCAATCTGCTCAAACAAAATTAGGTTTTCAGTCCACAGAAGATTTAGCGCCTGCAAAAAGAAAGTTTGATGACTTTTTGAGCAGTTTGAAAATGGATCCGCGCGTGGCTCCCAAGGGTGATAAAGAGAATGTGTTTCTATCTAGTTTACCTTCTGGAAGTTCTAGACATTTGTTTTCGGAATATGGGTATCAGATTCCAACCACCCAAGAAACTACAGGAAATGTGACAAAGCTTTTCAGAGAATATAACGACGGACTTGATGTAACCAAATGTCACACAACTCCTATTACTTCATTTATTCCATTGGGCAACGATGAATATGCAAGCAATTGCATCACTAACAAACAACCAAAGGACCAAAGCAGAGTTTTTGAGGATGATATGGATATGACGTATAGTCATACCGTTCACATAGACGCAGTGCATGAGACTCCCATTATAAGCAATGTTCAATCTTTTGCAACAAACCAATATAATGGAAACAACAGTGTCCCGTCTGAGAAGACCATAGTTTTTACAGAGGCAAATGAAATGGAATTTACCAAGAATCATACTTTTGCATTAAACACAATGTTGCCTCAGAAACGGGAAGCTTCGCTTTTAGAGCTCACATCTGTTTCGCCAGTGGAAGACATGGATTTTACCAAAAGTCATACTGTAGCTATAAATGGCCAGAGTATTTTTAACCAATATGCTACAATGGAGTCCAAGAAAATGTCCCATAGCCAGGATATCAAGATAACACAAAGTGCCACTCCTGATATTTACTCTGAATCTAGTCTTATTGACAAAGAAGGGAAGGTTTGTGTTCTCACTGAGCCATTTGGACACACAAATCCAGGTTTTGATGAGCAATTCAAATCCAAAGATGCTATGGAATCAGCAGAACCATACAATGTTTATATTAACTGCAAAAATCCCCAAGACTCCAATATACCACATACATTGAAGCACGGAAAAACAGATAACTGTAGCCCTCCATGTTTACATTTATCTTCGCTATCCAACAAGAGCGCTTTATTCTTAGCGGATAGTGATCTTCATCTAACAAAGTGCCTACCGCCAGAACTTCCTGGTAAAGAGAACCAATTTGCTCCAAAGTCAAACCCTTCATCCAAGATTCACAAAAAGAGGGAGAGTGTAAATGTTTTAAGCTTTTCTTGTGTACATGACAAGACGGAACGTTTGCAGGAGGATATGGAGATGACAATAAATTGTATTCCTGTAACAAATAATGCTATACCTACCCCATGCACCAAGGATAAAACCATTTTGTTTTCACGCGACCAGCAAGACATGGACATTACTCAATCACATACTGTTGTTATTGACAGCAAAGGATTAATTGATGGTGCACACGTTAACGATAAAAACACTTTCTCGGTTTTCCGCCGGAAAAGCTGCACCAGCCTCGTTGCTGCTAACTGTGAAGGCGGACTATCCAATTTTGATATCCGTACCGATCGGTGTGATGATAAAACCGTTTTTGCACCAGAAGATGAAATGGAATTTACCAAGTCCTACACTGTTTCTATTGAGAGCAAAATGATTAAAGAATCTGGCAACGGGATTATGATTCCGCTGACCAAAAGAAAAAGCACGTCTCCAAAAGAATCATCTCCTTTATCACTATGCGTGGAATCACAAGGACCGGCTATGTTATGTCCGTCTAACAAGAATATCAACGTTGTGAAACAAAGCGCTACTGATGAACGCTTTCGATGCATAGATTTGGAGAAGAACAAAATAATTGAACAGGCATCTGAAGTAGCCGCTATAGAATCCGATAAGACGCTTGTACTGGCAGTTGAAATGGAACTAACCGAAAGCCACAACATGGTAAATACAAAAGATTCTACTGAGACGTTTAGCCAACATGACCCAGTCGGTAAAAGCTTTGTTTGTGCACCAGATACACAAGATCGCATGGAAATCACAAATTCACATACAGTTTATATCGAGAACGCATTGATGGATGAGATACCTGTAGTTGCCGGTCAGCATTTTTCTGTGAAAAGGAAAAGCGCGACTGATCTACAAAGAAGTTGCACTCCTCCCGATAAGACTGTGCACGCTTTCAGTGATTTCATGGAAATTACCAGTGCTGATGCTGGGCAGTTGTTTGAGGCACCAATGCATTCAGAGAGAGAGACAAATCCAATCTCTAGGCCTTCCCGGGATAAGAGTTTGCTGTTTTTAAACGAATCGGATGCAATGGATATAACTCGCTCGTACACGGTAGCCATTGAAAACAAACTCTTTGAGAGAGACAGAAATCCCCATCCGGTAATGAAAGCTGACCAAAAAAAATGTTCTGAAACGGTGTCTGCATCTGCTAATAAAACTATTTTGAAAGATGACATGGAGTTTACCAAAAGCCACACAGTGTTTATTGATGGAAATAATCAGCTCCCCCTTTGTGAAACCTCCACATTGTCTGTGCGAGATGAAATGGAAATGACAAAGTCCAATACAGTTTTCATTGATAACATACCGTCAGATATGCCAAAAGTAGACCTTCGTTCTCTTAATGTTGTTAAAAGGCCCTTAACTAGCTCGCAAGTATCATGTGTAGCTCACGATCGGACTGTACGTTCAGTTGACGACATGGAGATGACAATGCCTGCAAACAGTGGTTTAACTGGAAAAATGCAGATGACAACCAAGGATGAGAGAACCATGAAGTCTGTAAAATCCCAGGACAAAACTTTAGTCTTTTCTTCTGAAGAAAGTCACATGGACATAACAAGATCGCATTCTGTTTCCACTGACAATCAGCTTGTGGATGATGGATACAATATCTGCAATCTGGAAAGGAAATGTCAATTAAACCGTTCCAACTTGCACCCAGCATGTAACATGGACCTCACAAAGTCAAACACCGTATTTATTGACAATGTTTTCGCTGATGAAATTCCCCATAGAACATGTGCTCCTGATAATAAAATTGTAAATTCACATAGCACAGCAGGAAACTTTATCGTTGAGAAACAGAACCAACGAGCTGGAATTAGAACTGCGGTATCCGAGGGTTCGCCGGACAAAACTATGGTGTTCTCAGATGACATGGATATAACAAGATCACAAACTGTTGTCATTGAAAGCAAAGTCTTTGAGGTAAACAAGGCACACAGCGCTAATGTTAAAAGTACGCTAATAAACGACACCGAGGCTCTGTCCGTCAAGGAAAAGATAAACCCAGTTGAAGATGAAACACCGCTAATTGATAAAAATACTTCCCAAGCACCGAAAGACACATCTCCTGCGAGTAAAGGTGTTGCTGGTTTACTATGCGAGCAAGAGGATGTTGGAATCACAAAGACTGATGCAGTCTTTATTAATAACACGCTAAGTGATGGAGAGTCCAAGGCAGGCCTCCTTTCTCTACCTTTTGTTAAAAGAAAAAGCATATCATATTCACAGTTATTAAGTTCAACCAACAACGGTCATGCATCTCTTGATGTGGAAATGGTTCCTTCAATGTTAATTAGTGGTAGGCAGGCACAAGCATCCGAAACAATACCATCATCAAGGTCTTCTCTGGGGAAGATGCCTTCCTCTGGCTTAGACAACATAGTAATGAAAAAAAGACATGGTCACGTGGAAGACGGAGAATTTGGTGAGGTGGCCAAACGAAAAGACTCAAATGAACAGGAGATCGCTTCTGCAGAAGTGAAGATGAAAGATGGTTATGAAAATACTGAGGACGATGTTTCTTCTAATATTAACTCGGCAGGGACTCAGGAGCATGCCTTTCTTACACACAAGGATCAGAGCTTGTCCTCTACCAGTTTTATGAAGCCTACTCTATCAACTGACCGCATGGATTTATTTACTAATAATGCCCTGGGCAAAAAGGCGACTATTCCAGATGCTGATGCAACCAGACGTTTGTTAGAAACGGAGATCAGCCATGATACTGTGGGAAACTGTTTAAAGACAGGTGAACCTCTGGTTAATAATCGCATAGAGTTTCAAGATAGAGGTCAGAAGGACTGTGTGCCCTTTGATGTACAAAATGACGGCGTTACTCTGACAGAAGACAAATCTTCTGTTCAGAGTAAAGATACTTGCAGTTATCGGGATGACCAACCGGATAAAAAAGCAAGGCCGAAATCAAAGAGGGTGTCGTTTATGCTTCCAGAAAAAGCAGAGGTTATAGATGAGACTAATACCGTGAGGAGTCCTTTCAGTCATATTTCTCCTGGTTCAGAAGAAATGCCTGTGAACTCGATAGTTGGACGTAGTGACACCAAGACCAGCATTACTGACCACTCATCAAACGGCTCTACCGCACAACCGAATAACATTGTTCCGGGAGGTTGTAGTAGTCTGCCTGACTCCGACTTTGGTCTTTCGCATTCAGTTACAGACGTGAGTGTAACTGAAAATGTTTATCCGTGTGCTGTGCTTGCTGGGATTTCAGAGTTACAGACAAATGACAACGGTAGGCGCAGAAGTATTGCCGACATTCACTTAAAGATAAAGAGCCTTGCACAAAAGTCTGAAAAGGTTCCAAGTCATACCGCTCCAGTCTCTCGCTTTGTTGATCAGCTACCCGCTCCGGAGGAAAAGTCTGGCGATACCAAAGAAGAACATGTTCTGGATACAGAAATGATACCCAGCAAGGAACCTAGTATGGAAAAGACGGATGAACTTTTTAAAGAAGATTCTATCTCCCCTGCAAGAGTCGTCGCTAATTCGAAAGAGATGTGCTTGCCAAATATGCTTTCTGTGAAGATTTTTCAGCCTAAGTTACCTCAAAAAAGGAGTTCTAGTGTACACAATGTGCCAGAGCTTCGTCCTTCGCTTTCGGAAGCGCATGTTAACCGAAAATCACACAGCATCTTCAAGGCGTTGCCGGATGATGCTCAGAATATTGACGAAGAGATGCTGCCGGTCTGTCCAGAGGACCCGGATCCTAATGGCTTGTTACATTTAGAGGTTCCAGAAGGGGCTTGGGAGGAGTTGTGTGAAAAGGAAGCTCTCCATATAGATCGAGGTCCACCTTCGTCTAAGCCGCAAGAAACCAAGACTGCTCAAAAGAGGGCTCGAGACACAGAGGATGACGAACCGTTCAATAAGGAGAAGAGAGCTCGGCAGAATGAAGACGCCGACTCGCAGGGTACAGCGGTGAGTGTTTGTTTTTTTTTTTTTTGTTCCTTTAGAATTGTCAAAGATCTGACGCTAACACTCGTCCAAATCAACCGAGTCACAAAGCTGTGCTTCTATGCCTAAAAAAAAAAGTTAACCGAATAAATTGTGATCAATGATTGTCTCTTTTAGCGCTTAAATAATTAATTCTGGACACAATACTTTCTGCAACGTATTATAACGATTTAAATTCTCATTGTATAGTGGATATACTTTTTTTTTTTTTTTTTTTTTCTTTCCCCCGTGCAGATGTCAATGGCTTGTAAAAGCCCCGATGAGTACTATACAAGCGAGTATTCTGCTTTGCATGCAACCAAAACGCTAGAGGCAACCAACTTTAGTAATAGCAGTTCAATGGACTCGAGAGGCGAGGGTGTATCGGTAGAAGGAAGCAGTAAGTGTTTTTCACAAAGGAAAGTATTAATAGATTGTTTGGCCCTTATTGAATGATGTGTGTAGAATGTTATACATGGTATGTATCCCACTGAAAAATGACTGATATCTCCTGCTATCGGAAACTTAATTTGACAATTTAAAACTGGAAATAGAAAAGCAAGCGTATGACCTTTTTTAATTTTTTATAACTAGTTGTCTTATATTTTATTATATTAGGTTCTACTTTTTTTTCCCCCCACAGGCCAGCATTGTAGTCAGATGGATTCTCAGTTACCATGGGAACCGGAATGTCTATGGCAGGCAAGTAAAACCCTTGTTTATTAGGCGTAATTATACTTTAACCTGTTCTGTTTTTTGTTTATGAAATTTTGGCATTTGCTTAAGCTAATAACACACAAACAATGGCAACCCCTCATGTCTTTATTGAACTCGGTCATTAAACATTCGCAGTGCTGCTGGAAAAAAATAAAACCTTTGGAATTCGTGACTGGCCGAAACTTCTTTGGCAGCAGCAACTTCAAACAAGCGCTTCCGTTAGCCGCGGAGCGCTGTGGAGGAATTATACGCCATAATTCTTTACAGAACTGCTTAAGCTCAGCCATCTTCCTAGGATGTCTGGTGTGAACGGCTCTCTTGAGGTCATTCCACAGCCTCTCTAACGGGCCAAGTTCTGGGCCACTCCAAAATGCAGACTTCTTTATTTTTAAGCCTTTCTGTAGTAGATATACTGTGTTTAAAGGTCAGCCATCCTAACATTATCCTGTATAATTTACCTTTTTATAAAATTATAAGTGTCCTTTCCCAAATGGCAAACGGGAAAATAAAGCAAAGATTTGTCTTTTAGAAATTCCAAGAAGGAACTATTACAGTAAAGGAGTTCTTTACACTACTTAGGATTCGCATTCTAATTCAGAAGCCGCGCTCTAGTGTAATTCCTGCGAATGTAAGTAACTTGCATTGATGGCATAAACAGCTGGTTTATAGTGAAATATATAATTTTTTAAATTTTAAGTCAAAAACATTGAAATTTGTTTATAGTTCAAAAAATGGACTGTTTGAATGGGCAATAACATGGGTGCTATATCTGTACTTCAGGTACCTGATTCGGGACCCCTTTTCCCACTTACATTTATATACTGCATACAAGGAGCAAAATTCTTAATGTGGAGCGGTCCCCATAAAAAGAATGACATATTCTTCATTTCCCAGAATTATTTTTTTGTATATGTCTTAATGCCTTCACCTATCAGCCATATGGGGGGATTTTATTTTATATCATTTTAAGATTATTATTTTGTTCCTATTTATTTTCTAGCTTGGAGGAAATGAACAACAGAGTGATGTAGTTGCCATGCTAGATCAACATCTATACCAGCCCAAATTGCAAGTGTACGAGGAGCACTTTAATACATTATATCAGACTGCTGAAGAGTAAGAAAATCTTTGTTTTTTGTTGTTTTTTTTTTGCTTTTATTTCTAAATTGAATATTTCAACAATTGAACATGCTTTTTAAGACTGTTTTATAAATTGTTCATGTAAAAAGCACATTTAGTTTAGTTTACTCACTTTGCACCATCGGATCGCCTTACGGCATCCTGTGCCTCGCGATAAAAAAAATATGTATTTCCACCCCTCTTTTAAAGAAACTCACAATTTGGATGAACTTGCATATGTTAAAATATATATATATTTTTTAATTTTAGGTTAAAAATATGTATAGAAATGCAGGAAAAGCCTTTAGCTGAAGTCAACAGCCTACTTTGGGAAGCAATAAGAATGTGCTCTGAGGATGAGTAGAGACACCATTTTTTATTATTATTATTATTCATTCTTTTGATACTTCTGGTTTTGAACATTACATTCAAATTGCATATCTTTTTTTTTTTATATTATTTTACTACAAACAGCTAATGTATTTTGGCATGAAATTGAAAAGTCTTAAAGCCCTGTACACTAAGAGAAATAAGCTGATCGCTCACCAAGGGAAAGTGACGGTGTACAGTAAGTTGCTGCAGTCTCTACAGGTAAGCAATCCAACTTAGAATTGTATTTCTCAAAGAGGACTTTTCAAAATAGTTTTCACAAAGTTAAGCACCGGTTTATATTCCCTTCAAACATCCACAGGATCAGTGGGAGCAGCTACAGTATAGAATGAGTGAAACAGATAAAGTTCTTCAAGAGGTTGAAAACTGCATATCGGGGTTAGATATGGGTAAGTTGATCGCAACAGCTACCTCGTTTTGAGGAGAAGACGCTTGCTTGTAATGATTTATTTAAGGGCATATGTTTCTCTTACATGTTTATAGTTTATGGATAGGCCTGACTGCCTCATTTCTTAGGCTTCTTTTTTTTAATAGTAACCGAGCTGAGTGTTTGATCCCTTTTACGTTTTTAGTGAATGATTGACACTATCCTTTCTCACAACTGCATTTTTGGATTTTCTTCATTTAGAAACGGACAGACTGAAAGCAGAATGTCTGGAGGGAAATACTCCATATGAGGATCAAGGGGTTCAGGCGCTCCAAAATGGTGATTACAAATTCACAATATGGAACTGTATTTATTTTAGAAAGAGAACAGCTTCCCTATTAAACTCTCAGAATTACTTTTTTGATCTAAAGTTAGATATCATCATTTTTTACAGCAAATTAATACCATCAAACTTCAATGTCTGATTATTTTAGCAGTCATAAACCACAATATATTAAAAGAGTTAGTGGTCTGTTGGGTATTATTTTTGTAATGAAAAAATAATAATGGGGGGGGGAGCAAAACGTTACTTGGAATGTGTTTTTGTTATAATTGTTTCAATTTTTGACTATTTTTAATAGACGTTTTAATAACGTCTATAATCCTCCACCTTCCAATAGTTTGTATGCACATTTTGTAGCTCTGGCCTGAAGTTCTTAAGGTTCTTTGTTGAAGACTCTTCAGGACTCCTGCTAGCCCATCGTGGAAGTTGAAACTTGCTTCCAGAACACTACTTGAAATATTTTTCTATACCTTCATTATCTTCTAGAGCAGGGGTGTCCAAACTGCGGCCCTCCAGCTGCTGCAGGACTACATCTCCAAAATGCTCCTTCAGCTAGGGGCTGGCTGAGGGGTATGGGAGATGTAGTCCTGCAGCAGCTGGAGGGCCGCAGTTTGGACACCCCTGTTCTAGAGCAAGGGGCGCTCTATTCCAGTCAACGAGGAGAGCAGACAGGAATTCTGTGTATCCTTGCCTGAAAAGACGTAATTAAGATGCTTCTGCCCAAGCTGCAATATCCAGAAATTGCTGCCTTCGAGGCCTGGAGTTGTGCTTCTCTGAACTAGTTTGATGCAGTGATTACTATAAATATTGAAACATGTTAGGTACCTGTTATGTGAGGGTCCAGATAGCTGCTAGAATGCGTCACTCTTTGTGCTTTCGTATTTTTCATGACACAATCTGAATGCTTTTTTTAAATTTATTTTCTTTCTCTCCACAGAAATGGAAGATTTGAAAGTCCAAGACGAAAGTAGCTCAAGGTAAATAGATTAAAATTGCTTCTTGTCTGTAAAGAACACTTAATCTTGTGCTTATAACGCATAACCCGGACCTATGTGTTCTGTATGTGCCGTCTCTTCGTCTTTTGGAATAAGTTTTCTCACACATTTTCTACTAAATTGAAGAACATTTTCTCCTATTTTCTACAGGAAATGTGCACAATTGGAAGAGCGCAAGCAACAGGTTTTTAGTGAACTAGGCCGTTTGCAAGAAGAAGCACAGACCCTGAACAAATATTTGCAGGAGAACGAGTAAGACCGAAAAACTACTAAATTAAACTTTTTCTAATAGATCTGCCCAGACCGGGCTAGTACTGCTTGGTACAGAAACTATAAAGAACAAAAAAAAATCTGACAAGGGTTAATAACATTTGTTCAGGGGCTATACCAACATGTCTGTTATAAAGTATCTGCTCTGTTAGTAGCATGACTTGAGGTTTTTTGAGATATGTTTATGACACACACACACACACACACACGTTTACCCAGTGTATTGCAATACTTCATGATCACTTTTATATTTATTTTATATTATCTCAGTTTCACAGAATGGAAACTTGATAGTTGGACAGATGACCAAGCCATTTTGTATTTTCTCTATGACTCTCTTGAACTCACTGTCCAATTTGGTGACTTCATGGGTGAGTACTGTATGTGACATCATTTTATAGAAACTAAATGAATAAGTTGCACACTGATAGCTAGTAAATAGACAAAATACCTGACTGTACGTGGCTTTATGGTGTGGGACACACAACAAATTCAGAGGGTAGCAGAGGGGTTACTACTCGCTAATCTGTAACCACAGGACAAGCCAACTATGAAACATTTAATATATTCATGATCAAAAACCATATAAAAGGAAAGTGAGTGAGCAAAATACTTCTATAAGTGTCAGTATACACTCCTACACCACCCAAGTATACAAGAGGAAAATATTGTATACCTATATGGGATTGGTGGTCATCTTAAATGAAAATGATCACGCCATCAATTTAAATACATGAAAGAGAAAAAAAACAGGGGAGGTTCTTAATGTATTGATGTACTTACTGTTCCTTTAGTGTTGGTCTATCGGAATTGGCAGCATCGTAACATTGATCTGAGAGGAGAGTACTCTGTGTCAACAATTCTATTGATCTAGTGGAAGGCTTGTTGTTGGAGAAATATCTCCAGAGGTTCTGTTGGAACATTTGAGCATAGCGTAGCACTCGTATCTCCCAGGAATAGCTTTGTTACTCTCTGTGTACTCCGCTGAAGCTGAATGCAGTCGCAGACACTGTAAACGGACGGTCGTGCTTCAGGTGGCCGGTAAACTAACTTCAGAAAAAAAGACTAGCAGAGTAGATGGTACCTTCTTTAGTGAAATTCAACGTTTGCATGGTACAGTGCATCTCTCTAATCTGCTGGCCACTTCAAACTGAAGAATACAACTGAATGAAATATCACAAGTTAACGCAATTCAAATTCAATGTTTTGTCTTACAAGTTTTTATTAGCATTGTGGTAAATTAGTATTAAGTGCTGACTCTTTAAAAGGATATTCCAGCCAATATATGTACTCTAATATTTATGATAGCTGAATGCCCCCTTTAAATTAGCACCCCCCTTCCAAATGAATGGAATGATTTGTCAGCATCCCCCTATGTATTATGTACTATGCCCACCGCAGCTCCATGGCTTCCAGAACATGCGCTGACCCAAACACCAACTGACTGCAGAGGGGGTGGTATATCTAAAGAATGCATATTACAAAGTACTTTAATATGTATTCTTTTTGATGGGATGGTAACCATTAACCTAATCCTATATAAATGTGTGTGTGTGTATATATATATATATATTATATATTATGTTTTTTTTTTAGTTCTATACAGCAAAACAACGTAACATTTATTTTTTTCCACCCTAGATGGTGTGAATTTTATTAACACACCCTGCAGGCAAATTTCCAGTATAAGATTTGAGTCGCTGCTGAATGGTAAGCTACAAACCAAAAATAAGCCACCTACATCCATAATGTTGTGAGACAAAGTGATTTATTATTTAGAATACAACTCGCGATCAAACATGTAGCCAAGTGCCGTGGTTTAATGCTAGTCATCCTCAGTCTACATGGGTTCATTGCATGCAATATTTCATTCAATCTCCTGTTTTATCTGTGATATTCTAAATACATAGAGGTAGTTTCATATATAGAATGTACCAATCCAACAATTTTATTTCTTTCACTTATAAAAATTCACAACTAACTTTGTTTTGTAAACGTTGCCTCCGTAACACACTTCAGTATGCAGCCATTAATAATAACCACACATACTCGAAAATAACAATTAAAAAAAACACCAAACATATGCCCTGCCTCTTTATCATGTTGCCTCTGTTAAACAATACTGCTTATCCTATAGAACGTGATATGCAATGTACGCAATCTTGTATTTTAATGTTGCTTTCCATACGGTTACTGTATTTTATCTCTTCCCAATTTCCCAGATACGGCTCCTTCGTCTTCCCTCCTGGTACATAGATTAATTTTGCATTCGATTGAAAAAAAAGGTCCTCTTCACGAAAGTTATAAGACTCAGCAAGATCTGTCAAAGGTAAAAAAACCAAAAACAAAAAACATTCCTATAGTCCTGTTGGGGACAAATACTAAACTCAAAGCGGCACTCGAGCCCTGGTATCTCTTGTTTTGTGTTCCATTTTTATGGTATTTAGTAATGTCGCTCCGATGTTCTCCATGTCTACTTCCCCTAAAGCAAATAGCTAGGGCACTTTTCCATTAAGAGTTTGCACAACAGAGGATAACAGATTTGTTTTTGAAGATGTTCAACCACTCTGCTAAATGGAATACGTCAACTAAATACGCCATTGCAAAAAGTATTACTGTTGAATGCCTGAAATGCTTTAGTCGTGTATAATTTAACTCATAAAAAGCTGGCTTCTTGCCACTGATTGATGTCTTGAAACAGAATTGGTGGCAGGAAACGACTCCCATTGAAATCAACAAGAGCACCTTCCACACATGCGCAATGGGGTCTGAATAGACACCTGCCCACATTGTTCGCTGTGCCAGCACTGGAGCTGACTGGCAGTAAATCTATCACATGCGTGGAGATGTGAAGACATCTCCTGTTCTGCAAATAGGGGGGGGGTTGCAAAGGGGCAAATGCATATGGACAACATAAACATTTAAAGGGACAGCACTGCTATATGCATTAAAGTGTCCTGGCTGGAGTGTCCTTTTCAATGGCATGTATGTAACTTACCAGACACGAACACAGATTGTTACTGTAACTGAAGAGGCCTCTTAGGTTTATCATTTGGTGGGGGGTCGAGGTCTAGTTGGCTTTATTCACTTATGAAATTAGGGAGTCCAATTAATGTGGAATAGGTGCCCTAATTCTTATTCTATGTTCTAAAACTGTTTTTTATGAGCAAGAAACGCATACTGTGAGCAGTTTGATCACCCTCGTTTTATTCTCTCTAGTGTAAGATTTAGTTTAATATTAATTTAATAGTTAGTTACCAGCCTCTACAGATATAATAATTTAAATCTTTCACTTGCCCATTGTATTAAATACATTCTCTCCTCCTTGCAGTTGCTATTTGATGTGTCTCTGATAGTGAACCGATGCCGGCTGCTGGGTGAAGAAGTTCAATATTTAATAAAATGGGGAGCAAAGTTTAATCTTCTGAAAACCGAAGTAGACAACACAAAGTGAGTATGACAACTGCAGTACACACATGCATCCAGCCCTTTAAGCTTTCTCCAATGCCCCCAGCTAGCAGCTACCCAGCAATCTTGCCTTTCTGGGAAAATAAGGGGTCTGTGTCTCACACCGACTCGGCAGTGGCTGTAAAGAGCTGGCTTCACTAGTTGGATGTGACTTGTTCTGCTAATTGAGCTTTGTGCAGCCCATGCATCAGAATCACCTCTGCTGAGAGGGGGAGGCAGCTGGGAGGTGATAATGAAGTCTGAAGGATGGGAAATGGCAGTGAGTGCCGGGGGGGGGGTTGTTTCTGCATCATGTGATAGTATTGTGTGTTCTTGTGAGTGGTGATCTCGGATGTGTGTAAGTGTCTATCTGTGAATGCTGTGAGTTGTATAGCTGAGTAATATAACTTGCTTGTCAGAGTTGTTGTGAATGTTGGAAGCGGTATGGGCGTCCAGCTGACAATGTATGTATTCCTCAAATAACTAAACCTGGCCTTATGCGTGCTGCCCCAGATACGCGACTTTCCTTTCCAGTTCCACTAGTGCAGGGGTGTCCATACCTCGGCCCTCCAGCTGCTGCAGGACTATATCTCCCATAATGTAATGCTCCTTCAGCTAAGGGGCTGGCTAAGGAGGATGGGAGATGTAGTCCTGCAGCAGCTGGAGGGCCGCAGTTTGGACACCCCTGCACTAGTATATGTCTAATATTGGACTTATTGCTACGTACGACTAAACGTTTGTATGGGTGTATAAAATTAGGAACATGGGTTATTTCTCAAGAAAACATTTCAACAAAGTAAGATAGCATCGCTGCTAAAAATGTTCAAATATGCAATTGCTTAAATGCCTCTACTAAACACACGAGAGCAACAATTTTGTGTGAGACTTCAGATTTATCGTAGAACAGACTATTGGTATTTAATGGGGAGTGTACCCCTGAAACAAGAAATAAACACGTAGAATAAGTTCACAATTAGCTTAGAGTTATAATAAGGATAGTAGTGTGCTGATTAAATGAATGATCTTAATTAAATCTAAACGTTAGCGAAGTGACAGGCTGAGGCTCGGCACAGAATAATCACAGCAGTGTCGCATAAAGCAGTCAGTGAAGTGAACAGATGCCCCTGCCTGCTCTGCTCTTATATAGGCTTTATTTATTACTAGTCTGTTTTTTGGTTTTTTTTTGAGATGCTGCACAGGCATTAGACGAGCCCTTTGCATGATGTAACAGGAGTGAGCTGATTGGACAAATGAAGATCAGCTCACTCGGTATATCTCCTCTTAGTGCAGACACAATTTTGAGATTCTCCTCCTCTTGGCAGATGTGGCGACAAAACGAATGAACAAAGATTTTTGTATTCCGAACGTTACTGTTTTTGTTTGTTTCGTCTAATGTTGCCCTTGTTCGTTATTCCAACGAATGGGAGAAACGATAAAACAAATGCGCAAGTCTACTCATAAGCATTGATCAATAAGCCAGTGGAGAGACCTGTCTTCCCAATGTTTAGTATAAAAGGGCGTTAGGATTTCAAGAGTCACTTGCTGCTCTTGGTATATTTTTGCTGGCCCTTTTTTTTGGTGCTAGGATGTCTAACCCGTTAATGACCAATGACGTGCCAGGTCCCTTTCATTGCTTAAACGTTGTTACTGCAATGCCTTGATATAGAGGCATTCAGCAACACTGAAAACTGCTGCAGGGGCCCCATATCGGCCCTCCCCATAGCGTCCACATTGCATCACTAGGGGAATCATCCAGTTCCAGGAAAATGTAAATGTGAAAAACAAAAAATAGTCCAAAAATATTTTATTAAATAGCACTATATATATAAAACCATGGGTGTATAGTTTTAAAAAAAAAAAAAAAAAAGTGTGGTTTGCAGGGCCTGGTTCATAGACCTATGCATTGCGATATAAACCAGAAGCCTGAAGAAGAAGTTGTGTGGTAAAAAAAAAAAACACTGGTAGTAGAATTAGTGTTAAAATACCAGCATTTTAAATACTCTGAAGCCGACCACTTCAATTTACCCCCCATCAAACCATATATTTTTGAAAACTAGACACCCCAAAGATGTCCCAAATAGGACATAGGGACTGGATTACCAGACTGGGGGAAAAGTGGTTTTAAAATGCCCAAAAAACTATATTAAAAACATTAGGTATTTCCTAAATCAGGACAAATATTAAAATCAATTTTGCAGGTTTTTTCATTAGCTTTTCTAGATGGGTAAAATATTTGGAATTTTGGAAAAATGCTTTTTTCAATTTTCCACTATAATTGATTTATATTTTTTATTTAGGAAATTAGATGAGCTCAGAATGGTAGAATAAAACAATATATAACTTGTATGGGTAGAGTAAATGAGAGAGAAGAAAATGACAGCTAAACAGGAGCACTGCAGGGTATAAAAAATTAGACCGGTCTATAAGAGGTTAAAGGCCAAGGCTGCACTTTTGCTTAGATTTTTTTTTTAAAATAACTCCTTTTAATATTAAAGGAATGTAAAACCAAGTGGGGGGAAATCAAATATACCAATAATGCATGGTAAGTGCAAATGCGTAGACGATATGTGTTCCCTTATTTTTGCAAACATGCCTGGAGACCCCCTAGGGACCTCGGGGATCTTGTTTGCCTTCCTTGCTGAGGGAGTTCACTTTAAATGGTTTAGCTGGAATCTTATAGAATCACTTGGTGATTAAGGGTATTTTTTGTTTCATATTTGCTTAGGGACTTTGTATTTGATGCTTACCTTTTCCCTTGCTTGCTAAAATGACGAAATGTAAGCCATTGCTATTAAGTTACATGGAATTCTAGGACTATGTTGCAGTCACCATTTTTAGAAGCCAACGAGTTAACCCATTGACGTCTTTCACTGATTTCTGTGACGTAAGTGTGTGATAAAGCCAGCTTGTGACTGGAGACAGTACTTGTCTTTTTTTTTTTCAACAATCACATTGTACGGTAATTGCGGGGGGTGGGGTGGGGGGGAGATGCTCTTTAAAATTTTGCCAATCTCAAAAGAAATGACATCTGTAATCATAAGATAACTGATCATTGTGTTCCGTGTATAATTGTATCCTTCAGAGTAAAGCTGGTGTTTTCAAGCGTGGCAGCCTGTGCGAAGTTCGAGCTTATAGTACATCTGTCGGAATTGTACCCAACGGTTCCCCTGTCCTTCACAGTCCAGAATCTAGTTGGAAACATTGAGTAAGTAATAGACATTTTTAATAAATCTTAAGATGTCTTTTACATTCATGTTCATTTATGTTTAGTAACACATTTGAAAGAGAAGGTGTGTGAATGAGGATGTACTTGTCATTGAAATAAATGAAAGTGCCCCCATTAAAATAAATTGTAGGGCTTTCTGTTCATTTGCTATAGACCAGTGCTCCTCAACTCTCTCCTCGATGCACACCTCAGTCCAGGATTTAGGTATCACTCAGATGTGTTAGGTGTGCCTCGAGGAGCACTGCTATAGACCACATTCACTGGAGCTGGATGGCAGTAAGTATATCATGTGCCAGGAGATGTGTTTGAACACATATGCTGCTCGAAAATTGGCTTGGGGGCATGCAACGGGGCAGTCTGAAGACCCCCCTCCAATGTGTTGGCAAGGGGGCAACACATAGATTTAAAGGGGTCTCATCAAAAGTGCATATTATGGTTGCAGTGTCCCTGGTTTGTGCTGGTCATGGGGCAAGGTAAGTGGGGGTCACTTATATGGAAGAAAGGCATTTCGGCGACACCTCTTCAACTCTTTTAAAAAGGACATCTGCTGCTATACGGTGTATGGCAGATGTTGACGCCCCAGGGAATGCCGATCGCAGTGTTGCTGAAAGCCTTGACGTCAAGGCGTTACAGCAACACCGTTTGAAGTCTTGACGGTCTGGGCACGTCAATTGTCGTTAACCCTTTGTTTTCCGGTGACGTGCCCGTACTGCGAGTTGTCATTAAAGAGTTAAACCAGGGAGTGGAGGGGCACAATTGTTACGTTTTGGTGTTGTTTGGCATAGAACTGGCCACACTTGCAAATCTTCTTCAAAATCAGTGGGCTTTGTAAAGACACGTATTGTCTTATATTCAGGATAACCATATGCCTGTCCCACATATGTTTACATTCCCTTTGTGTATTAAAATCTGCCAATTAAACATGGCTCAATATTTCTAATTGCAAAAAGCAGATACAATCACACAGCTCTGTTCATAACGTTCACTTGAGATATTCTGAGAAAACTGTTTAGATACCAAGGTTTAAAAAAAAAAAAGTAAATGTGTTTTATAACCTGGAACTTTCTTTTTTGCTTTACAGCCACGATAAGATAAGTGCAATTTTTTCAAAGCTTCCTGTGGGTTTTGAGTACTTGAAGAGAGCCATTTGTCAAATATATACAAGTCTCCTGATATGATCCTTCCTGTGCACAGGAAAGACCTTTTCTGCCTATATATTGAAGATCCTTTTAAAGATTATTATTTTGAGTGCATACTTAAAGGACATGTCTTAAATTACCTGCATAAGCTGTGGCTTGTTAATGTGTTACAAAAGTTCTGTTTTACAGATGTCAATGTAAATGTTTTAAATGGTTTGTAAATTTTGCATACATTTTGTTTTGTTAGTGTTATACCATCCTTTAATATACCGTGTTGGCTCGAATATAGGCCGC
>VKOC01027526.1:0-24065 GCA_009364415.1 Spea multiplicata
ATATATAGTATAGGGTGTTATATGATATATATAGTATAGGGCATTATATGATATATATAGTATAGGGCGTTATATGATATATATAGTATAGGGTGTTATATGATATATCTAGTATAGGGTGTTAGAATTTCTCTCTCTTTGGAAAGTGTGGCTGCTATCTTATTTTTTATCTTATCACATGGAATGGGCGCTGAGGTGGTGAAGCTGTAGTCGAGTTCTTGATGGATATCTAATTAAAAATAATGTAAAAGAATGCACTTGGGACGTAAAAATCCCAACGTTGTCAGTGACTCCAGAAGAGTGGGACTTATCATTATTTCTGATGACCTAGGCTAGCAGATAATGCTATAGCGTCAGAGAAAGCAAGCAGGGTACCGGAGTATAACGAGAGGCATCAGTAGCGGGAAGAGGGAGATGGTTCTGCTACTTTACAAATATGTAGTTAGACCTCACCTAGAGTATTGGGGACGGCTCTGGAGACTCTAGAAGGATGTTGACACACTAGAACTCCCAGCTGAAGTGGTGGAGGAGGCTAATACAGTGAGGGAATTTAAACAGGCATGGGATAGACATAACGTTATCCTCGGTATGGGACCTGACCAACAACTTATACGGTTAGTCATGTGCTGGTGACTTGGTGGAATCAAAGGCGAACATTGCTTGTAAGCTATTCTATGGAGACACATGGAATAAAACTACTACTAGTGCCACCACAACCTTCACCGGTGCCACCACAACCTTCACCGGTGCCACCACTACCATAATCACTACATATCACTGATTTGTTTTTGACTTCCCAGAGCAAAGATGGGCAGGTGCTGTCATACAACGAACGAGTGGTACCTGTCAATGTGAGAGGAGAAGGTAAGGCAAAGAAAGGGGTGAAGAACTTCCTGACCAGAGTCTACAGCCTTACCTGATATCGCGTAAGACCAGCACATGGTACAAAAAAGATGGCCATTTACCTAACCCAGGTTGCCACCTACAACACATGAATGAGGAACTGGGAAGACCTTCCAACCAAAAATCCTGAGGGGCGTCCTGTTTGAGGATGTCACCCCACATGTGTAAGTGTCCTGCATGTCACCGGCAGGCATTTTTGTAGCACAATACAAACAGAAGCCTTAAGAAGGACGCAGAGTCTGCTACAACAAGCAAAGGAAGGACACCAAGTTCCACTGCCCTTCCTGTCCCCCTCTATCAGGACTCTTACTTTATGGTCTATCGTAGCAAAGTAAATTATTAGATTTTTTAGTTTATTTACGTTATTACGTGGGGGGTATATTTACATTCATTTCTACGACTGTCTACATGATGAGGATCCCCTTTTCCGCCGTTCCCCAGCTGCCCGCAGTCACTTTCACGACTTTTATCACAGAAGCCTTAATACCTTGAAGCGTCTGAGATTCTATAGATTCAGATAAATGTATTCCTTCTACAAAAGACAGGATGTGTCTTCCTATTACTGGGTTAACCGAGCGCGACGCGTTTATTTCCTCATTTGCTCCTGTAGACGGGGTAGATAGAGCGAGACGGGGGTGGGGGGGATTCACTGTGGAGCCCGGAGGCAGTGACATCGGACAGGGGACATTATGTGGTCTGCCCCTGGGGCACAGCCTCTGCTGCGTCACCCTGACACTTGTCAGGATCTCGAAGCCTCCGACCCAGGTAAAAAGATGGCGCGGAACGCACCAATCAACACCTTCAGCCAGCTAGAACAAGGCCAACTAAGTTTATTGAGATGATTCCAATTACGTGATTTTGTAAAATAATTTCCACTTCTCTAAACGCTTACGGTCTGCACGTTTCCTGTTGTCGCATTTCACAATGGTCTGGAACAACGCGTTTGGAGGAGGAGCCATATCCTGTGAAAATGTAGCACTTTTTGGCATCTTTAGAACACACTCAAAAAAGGAGCGTTTCATGTAATTCACAAACGTGTATCGTATTGGATATTTTTCCATCTTAATACTAATATAAATAATATATAATACTATAATAAATTAAAATTGTATTTTCTTATCGGATCGCTCTCTCTAACGTAACTTTCAATTAGTACTTGGCATTAAAAACATAAGAAATAAACCATAGGAATTCACTCAGTAGGATACTATATATATATACATATAATATATTATATACCGGTATTATATAATATATATATATACCGTGTATATATATAAAAAAAATCTGCATCCACCTATAATTACAGAGAAATGAATATCAAAGGAAATGGAGGCATTTTCTCCGGTATGTGCAGTCTGGGTGATAGCCGAAAACGTTTATCAAATTTAATAGAAAAAATAAAAATATAGTAATTGTAATCCCACATGAGGTCTTTGTTTTTTGTATGTTATGACCCCCCCCCCCAGTGCCCCCTGAAGAATAGACTGTATTAGGAGGTATTGCCATGGAGATTCTGAAAATAATTTAGTAAGCCCTTAAATTTTGATAAATATGAGATTAGAGGAAGATTTGAGTCATGCGTTCCTGTCACTCGTAATGTATAGGAGGCCAATCGCCATTAAAGCAAAAAAACTAATAGTTAAAAAGGAGTCATGGGCAGCTTTACCAATATCGGAGACTTTTATCATGTTTTAGGCAGAACAGGAACTCAGGGCTCTAGAATTTAACTCTGTCCATCCCAGATACGAGTTTCTCCCATTTTGCTTTTGCTTTAATGGCGATTGGCCTCCTATCCATCGCTAGTGACAGGTACGCATCACTCAAACCGTCCTCTAATCTGATATTTTATCATTTTAGTGGTTTTATTCAAAGAGAATTTTCTCTAAAGTCTACAATTATTGCCGAGTCCTTCTCATTTATTGATTTCCCAGCACAGCCCAATGTAAGGGATCGTTTACTTCTTTTCCCAAAATGCAGAACTTTACATTTTTCAGCATTAAATCTCATCTCCCACTGTCCCTTCTGACCAAATCCTCTCACAGGGAGTAACGTCTGCTTCAGACCGGATTTAACCGGATTTTGTGTCACCGGCAAACGCCGATTCGTAGGTTTCAATACAAGAGGAATTAAGTAACCAAGGGCCAAGGACAGGCCGCCCAGGGGCCCCGTTTACCACTTTTCTCCAGTAGGCCTATGTTCCATTAACAACAACTCTTTAAACTTTATTTGAAGCCGTGTATCTTTTCCAATTAAAACCGCGCCAATCCTGAAAAAAAAGCATCGTATAATTTGTGCGGGTTCACAAAAACGAAGGAAAAAAAAAAGGGTTGACCCAAAACATAGAAAACTGAAACTTTTTGTATTGTAAAATAGTTTGTTTCCTCAAAAGGTCGAAGCGCGCCGATGCCTGCCTATACTTTTGCTTTTAAGCCATTTCCCTGTAATTTGGGGGGTGCGAGGTTATAGAGAGTTCTTCATAGTCGCTTCTCTTTTTTTAATCGGTTTATCAAGTTAGAAGCTCAACTTCCACTTTCTGCTAAAAGAAAGAAAAAAGTTCTTCCCAAGCGGTGATAAATCCTCCCCCGCCAGGACTGCAGAGTTTCAGAGCTCAGGTATCCCTCGCGGTAATGCGGATACTCGGATGTTCCATCGGAGAGAAGTCCCTCCAGCACACACTCCAATTCTAGATCTTAAACAGATTCCCGAAACACGTTCAGATTATCTATGAAATCGGTAAATAGTGTTTTTACACGGATTAACACTTTCATGCACATACGTCCCGGACGCACACACACACACGCATGCTGTTTCTCACGCTCGTACACATGTAGACGGGAACGAATCAGCTTTTAATAATCTATCTGGTCAGGACTGGACTGGCGATGATGAGGTGGCCCTGGTGCTTTAAGGCCAGGGGCTTTTGAACGACCAAGTGCGGCCGCCGGTTGGGTCTGCGCAGACGTAAATTACGCACCCGCACACTGCAGCACCCAATCTGCGCTGGAGCAGACGCATGCATCATGGAACACATGGGGGGGAGAGGGAAGCCTGGAGGGTCCTTCAAATGTTTCAGCTCTGAGCTTTTGCCCCTTTTACCCTGTGGCTGATGGCCCTGGTGCAGACGCGATTTATTGATATTTGTTATGTTTTGACAGCACAATGTAGGAAACCAGCGGGAGGAGGAATTTATACAATCAATCAGGTTATAAACGGTAAATACAGACCCAGCGGCTCCCAGGAATATTATAACCCGGGGGACGTTATAGCCGTGTGGTGCCAGGCCGGGTATTACCCTCCGCACAGGGCATACACCTGTCAGAGCAACGGTACCGGCAGCGACTGGGATAAACCTGTATCCTGCACCGGTGAGTACGCGGCAAATTACAAAAGATTTTATTCTCCTCCGTCCAACCAGCAATGCATACAGCTCGCTCTCAGGCGCTCCCACTGAAATCAATGGGAATAGCAGCCTATTTCATGTTAGCAATACAGGAATGTGATTGGCTGTTGTTACTTAATTTCCCAGGGGGCAAGGAGTGTCCCTTCTTCCCTCACTCCATCATCACCTAGACTCAAGCAAAGTACATCTCGTACATAAGATGTCGTGCTGGGCAGAGCTCATTACATGGATCTCCAATTGGCTGAGCCAATAATCTTTAACCGAGCTCATAAATTACGATTCCTTGTTATGGGGCCGACCTGAGGGGCTATGGAGGAAACACTCCGCTCATCCAAGTGTCTATAATCTGCCCTTCCCTTTCCCTGCTTTATTAATGATTTTTCCATCTATTGGTGATCCATCATCCTCCTATTTGCCGCACGTTGCCCGATGGTGGAAAGATGGCTCCAGTGTTGAATTCCGTTATGGCTTCGTTATTGTGAACCATTAAAATCAGAAAAAGTCAGTTACCTTCCTGGACCATCGGAATATCTCGTGGATTTGCTTGTGTTCCCTGTTTATATTTTGCTCTGAATTATAGTAATGATGAGAGAAATAATATTTTATGTGAATAGAATTTGTGATTCAGTGCGATGGACGCGATTTATTGATATTTGTTATGTTTTGACAGCGCAATGTAAGAAACCAGCGGGAGGAGGAATTTATATAATCGATCAGCTTATAAACGGTGACTACTTCCTCAGTGATTCCCAGGAATATTATAACCCGGGGGACGTTATATCCGTGGGGTGCCAGGCCGGGTATTACCCTCCGCAGGGGACATACACCTGTCAGAGCAGCGGTACCGGCAGCGACTGGGATAGACCTGTATCCTGCACCGGTGAGTATGGGTCCAGCTCAGATGTGCAGTGGCTTAAAAAATACAATCCTTATGTGGAGGAGGGGGTTGATTTGGGAATAATCCCCCTCCCCCAAGTTCATTTCATTATCCCTGTCTACTGATTATTTCTTATTATTTATGACTTTATATGTATGCATGTATGGGGTGGGGTCAGTTGGGAGCGTTATATTTGTTAGGTTATTTTCCTACCTGGGTCGCGCTGCAGACTTTTATACAAGATTTCTTCTCCTGCGTTTCCTAGAGGACTGTGCTGTCAGCATCAAAAAGGTAGCCTGCTACAGTGCTATATCACAATATATAAATATTTCCCCTCTCACCCCTATGGGTGGTACGTGTCTTCCTCAACCTGGAGTCCTTTACCATAGGCGGGGCAGTTTGAGGGTTCTGCGCAGTATCTTAGCCGAGTCCCACTCTACACTCTTCTGGACAGAGTGTTCTGATCTCTCTCCTGGAATCTATTGGAGCCGTTCTCCCATTTTAGGGGTCACAGCCCAGAGCGCTCCTGTGGTCACTGGGACCAATTTGGCCTTCACACTCTTCACAACTCTCTAGTTCTTCTTTCAGGCCCTGATACTTCTCCAGCTTCTCATACTCCTTCTTCCTAATGTTGTCACTTGGCACTTCTATATCTGTCACCATCACTGTCCTTTGGTCCTTTTCTACTACCACAATGTAGGGTTGATTGACCAGTACCTGCTTGTCCAACTGGATCTGGATGTCCCACAAGATCTTAGCCTGTTATTCTCCACAACCTTCTGTGGAATGTCTCATTTGGACTTGGGAGAGTCTAGCCCATACTCAGATGTTCCTGTACACAATGCCAGATACTTGGTAGTGCCGTTCATGTGAGCATCTTACACCCCTCCACTAGATGTTGGACAGTCTCAGAGGCCTCTCTACAGAGTCTGCACCTTGGGTCCTGTCTGGTGAGGTAGCTGCCTGCCTTTATGGATCTGGTGCTTAATGCCTGCTCTTGTTCTGTCATTATCAGCCCTGTCCAGCCACTGGTAGGATTTCCCAATGTCAACCACATCAGCTATTTGTCGATGGTACATCCCATGCAGGGTCTTGGCTTACCTGGTTATTCCTCTACTTGTTGCTGGTTCAGGCATTCTCTCAGCAGCTCATCTCTGAGTGCCACCTTACTGATGTACTCCCAGATGCCCAGAACAGTTGCTTTGATACTTACCATACCCCGCCTGCTTTCTTTCCAGCTGGTGTACTTGTGGTGGAAACCTCCGTACATTGTGAGTAGCTTCCAGATCTTCACATCGGCTACCTCCATGTTCTCCCTTGGCCAGCTCATTATGCCAGCAGGGTGTCTGATATCTGGCAGGGGTTATGTGTTGATGATAATTGGAGGGTGTTTTACCCTTATGAGCACTGTCGTTCCTTGTGTTTGCCAGTCTGGGTCGGAGCCTGTCGCTGGCAGGTTGTTCCATCTGTGGGTCTCCAGGTTTCTGGGTTGTACTGTACAGTTGGTCGGTCAAAAGTTGTGAGAGTAGCTTCCTCTTCACTATGATGAAGCATTGGGTAACAAGCTGTTTCTCACTTAGTGTGGATGTAGTTCTTCTATCCATCCACCGTTCTCTCATACACTTCATATATCCCCTCTCATTATCTCTGCTATGGAAGTAGCAATCTATCAGTTCCAGGTTCTAAAATAAAAATGTTACAGCCTAACTCTCATCGTTATATATGAGTCAACTATTGATGGTGGTAGAGTATAAATCCCATCACTATATAAAGAGCCAGACATTAATGGTGGTACAACATATCTCCCATCATTATATACTGGGCCAGGCACTGATTGTGTAACACCTTTACTCCCATTACTATATATGGAGCTAGACATTGACACCAGTACAGCATAACTCCCATCACTATATACGAAGCCAGCCACTGATGGTGTTGCAGCACCCCCTTTGTGGGCATCCGAGACAGACTGCCCTCCCCCTAAGTACACTACTATGTATGCATATATATATGTGGGCATATATGTATTCATGTGGGTGTATATGTATGTATGCATGTGTGAAATGGGACAGAATAGAAGTTAGAAAGAGGATGAAAAGTGTAAAAAGGAGACAAGTACAGAACTAAAAACAAGGAAAAGATGTTGAAAGTGAGAAATGAGGTGGAAAAAAAAAGACAGACAGGGAGGAGAAAATAGAACAAAAGGGAAAAAACACCACGAGCAGCAGAAAGAAAAGAAGAAAGGGGGAAAATAGCTTTTTAAAGGCAGGAAATCCTTTTGCTTCACAACTTAAAACTCCTTAATCCGCCCTAGTCTGAAACTTAGAACGTAAAGTTGAATGCCATGGCAAACAACTTAGATTTTAGTGGCTTTAAAAATAGTTTTGAGCATGCGATCATAGATGGGTCTGGTTAGTAGCGTTAACCCTTCACTTGACTGAGAACACATTTTAATAAACAGATCCAGTTAAAATGTCTAATATCAAAGAGCAGGAACTGAGATGTGGACAGGAAAACTATTAAAGGGACAGTTTACTGCCCCTCATACACCCAATATAGAAAAATACATATTAATTTGCCCCGACCATGGAGGTGTTGCACTAGGTCTTAAGGGATTTAATGAACAGACAGTGAAGATATAGACAGGGGGGAGAACGGTTATGGAAATGATGGGGAAGAAAGATCAGCGATTGCCTCCTAAACTCAAATGGTGTTGCTGAAATTCCTCGCTACACCAAACGAAGGAACCACTGTGACAGCTCCGGGGAGCGACCACAGGCGCCATGTTACCTCTCGCAAGATGGTAGCGTGACTGAAAACTAGACCCTCCTGAGAACCCTGAGCTTCCCTGCAGGTAACTGCATTCACCCATTCAAGTCAATGGAGCCCAGCTTACTAACACAATGGGATTAGTAAAATATATTAAAAATAAAAATGCTAATGAAATGCCAGTGCTCTGCCCTTCCAGGAGTCACTGGGGGAGGCTCGTTACCGTATAAGCTTCATGAGGATTTACTTCACAGACCCCTCACTTGTCACCTAAAAAGGTCCAGGCAGCAGATACTAAAATGGTTTAAATACACTGGAAACCTGTCCTGATATGTTAATATTTGTAACATTTTTAGCTCTTGACCAGCCTGAAATAGTGAAATATCCAAATATTGAAGAAAACATAATACAATGGAGCTTAAACACGAGCTGGGGGATAATCACCGGTTACCAGGTAAGAGAAACCTTGTTCCCGAACCTCTCTCTGATGTCACCGAGCGGACTCGGAGAGTGAATGCAGATTAAACGGGCCTGTGGATGGACAGACAATTGCCGACCCTCTCTAAGTCACCCCCGCGTGAGCCATCTCACTGTGTCTCAGATAGTTTCACGGATTCAGGAAAAAAGAAATATCTGTTTCTTCCAGATGAATATCTCGGCCCGGAGAGATTACAATAACTCCTTCGCTGAGAATGAATCCCTCTGCTTTCCACCCAACGTGACGGAATTTAAGATACCATTCAAATACGGGACTAATTACACCATAAACCTCCGAGGTCTCACATCAGCCGGAGCCGGGGGGGACACACAATGGAGCTTCGAGACCCCCATTGCAGGTACAGAGCCCCTTTAATCGGAGACATATTGCTCTCCCACCAGGTAGGAATATTTTGCTGGCGCAGTGGCATGAAGTCATGATCTTATTAAAGTCAGGAGACGCGTTTTATGCTTAAAATTTCCCGTAATATCTCCCAGCAGCAAAGAAAGACAAAATCTAAAAAGGCTAACAGAGCGAGGAGTAGAAGCCCCCCCGATGTCCGCCAATCCCACCCCACCCTAGTCTTTAAATTCCATGTGCAATATATGCAACAAGGAACTAAAACTGAAGAAAATGTTATCAACTGACAGGGGGGGAGAGAAATCCTATTTACGATCGCCTACCAGGGGCCCGAAATTCCGCCAATTACTTTAATCACCCTGTAAAATCTATACAACAAAGTAACACAATAACTGGGGAGGGATAATACTCGGCTCCTCTATGACTTATATCACAACATGGACCATTATAAGCAGGAGGCTCTTATTTAGCTGGTTTTAAGGTTTGTGTCTACGTGTCACATCGCCATTATCCCCATTTCCATGTAAAATACATATTGCTTTCCATTTTGTGTGGACTTTGGTTCATTTTACTTCATTCCTCCCCTAGCATCCCCGGCTGACAGCTGGGATCATACCTACGTATGCTCCTTACACATGCTCAGAAGAACTCGCATCCTGGTCAGCGGTAGCTGAGCTCCTAAAGAAATCAGGTTCTAGCAGCAGCCAATCACGTGTCTGCTACATAAATACTGATGTGATTGGCTGCTGTTTCCGTGACTTCCGTTGGAGCGCTACGTAGCATGCGCAAGAGGTTTAGTAATGCTTCCTGGTCCCTGGAGAGGAGAAACGTCTCCTTTACTAACTCCGATAACTAAGGAGCGCTCCAGTATAGTAACGTGCCGGAGTCCGTGCAAAACTGAAAAGAAATCGTTAAACATCCCCAAATCCACACGTTCCTATTGCCCATCTCTCTCCACAGACCCTCCTCTCCCTGTGGCAAACATTCGGGGTGTGGATTCGCATGATTTGCATCTCCACCCGGTACCTGACATCAACGGACCAATCAGGTGGGTGGCTGATAAAGGAGCGTATTTGAATATTTTAATGGATTGATCCCTCAGAGTTAGGACGGTGATATGGTAGTAGTAGTAGTAGTAGTAGTAGTGGTAGTAGTAGTAGTAGTAGTAGTAGTAGCAGGGCACTTAATTTCCCCCAACATTAGAAAAATATTTTTCCTTCAGGGTAAGGAGTAAAGCTGCAGGGTACCGGGCAGGCACCGGCAGACAGACTGACCCCCCCCTTCCAATTTTCCGCTAATAGCTCAATAGCCACAAACTTCAGGCCTGAAGGGTTCTGGTTCTTTTTAAGCCTAAAATGTTCCAAAAGGCCATTTGTGGTTAACCCTTTCTTTATGTTGTTAATAAGCTCCGCCTCGTCAAACCCGTCTCTCAATACATTGAAGAAAATCTCCAAGAACATTTATTCACAAAATATTATTCACAAATAACATTATCCTCCTGCAGAACGTACGAGATAATGCTCTCCGTGGGACAGGCAGTGAACTCCAGTGATGTTTGCATGGGATACAATAGTACTCACTACCACTCCAGCAACAGTCTGTACACGGCGGCTCTGCTACCAGCGCAAAACCTCAACAGGCCCATGACACTGACCCTGGGCGATGGAGTCCATTACAGCGGCTTCTTCAATGCCCCCCTTATCTCCAATCAGACGTACGCAGTATATGTGAGGGTCTCCAGCACATGGAGAGAGGTGGGTCTGCCAGCAGTCACCTGTCCCTGTAAATTGACTTCATTTGTCAGTTTACGAGCCTCCTGTGTAACGCGACCAATGGCTTTTAGTGTCATTGGCTTCAATAACTTGAGGGGCTCCTACCTGTCTTTGGATTAAAAAAAAAGGAACAAACCATACTGAAGACTTAATAATCAAAAGTAATAAAAATCAATCAAATTCATTCATATGTGCTTCATGGCAGCAGAATGAAAACGTCTTCTGTTTATATGGAAGCATGTACGGTATATATATACTTCTGCGCATCAGCGCCCCCGGTGTTTGAAATGTGTATGGCAACCTTCGTTAGGTTGAATGCTTTCCATAGACTCCAATGGGGCCGTCCAAGTCAGTAAAGGATCCGATGCATTTTCCAAAGGGGCCGCCGATGCACAGAAGTATATACACAAGCTCAAATAAGGGCCACAGAAAGCAGGATGTAAGAGGTCCCGACGGGAGCCGTCAAACAAGTCATAATCCAACACATAGTCTAAAACAGCAGGGGCGCAGCTCCCAATGGGAGACCTGAGATAAACACCTAACGCGTTTCACTATACTCACCTCTTACTCCTGTGTATGAGTGAGCGATAAGTGTTTCCCGTAGCGCTTGTCGTGGAGACAAATACGTTAAGTGCCTCGCGATATGCTTAGGGCTTACTGGAATTCCAGCTACCAGAGGGTTAATAAGTCAGTAGAGGAAATGGATGTAGTCCTATAACCCTTTAATACCAGATTATATACATGGGATTTTAAAAAATTAAAAACGCAAAAAAAAGATATTATTTACCAAAACAGTAACATAATGACGTTAAGTGCTAAAAATCACCACGTTAACTCTGCGCGTGCACGGCCCATGCACTTTCATTTAAATGTCATTTTTCTTTCGAGGCGGAGAAATCCTCGTGCTCTATCGTTGGGACTTTTACAGGTGAGAATCACATTGGGTTGTTATTAACACTTAAAGGCCGTCCATGCGCCGCCTCAGTAACGACACTTCTAATAAAGAGAGGGTTTAATGTTCAGGCCAACAAGGTGAGTAAGAGGAGAAGAGAGAGGAGGCAGAAAACTGATAATATATTGCCAGCTCTGCCACAGGCTGCCACCAATCTCGTGTGTATGTTGTCATGAATGTGTATGTGTGTTCGCCTGAACCCGTGTGTGTGTTAGCATGAGTGTGTATGTTATTTGGAAGGGGCTGATGTGGCCCCGTGTTTTTACCTGCCCCCCCCCTTGTCAGAGAGATACCTCTTTAAATCGAACATCTGACATGTGACACGTGAGATTAGACATGTGGATTGTATTAGTGATGATGTCATTAAATGGAGATACTAATCAGACGTGTTCTCTGATTCCTACAGCCGGAAGACGCCGTGCGTTTAACACATAGTAAGTTTCATTAATATCGGCGGGTAAATTATCTGTTTTTGGGTCTCCCTCCTTTAAACGCTTTCACTTCCACTTAACTGATTTTTCTACATTCATTCAGCGTTTGGGGAGAATCTTCGTGTTTTTGGATGGGTATGGATGTGGCGTCCAAACCCTGACACAGAATTTAAATCTAACGTTGTACTGCAAAATAACACAATACTATAGGGGTTAAATAATACAATAGTCAATATAGCGCAGAACACTCTGGTGTTCCAGTATCTATATAACCTTCACTCCCCCGACCAATACTGCAGCCCACCCCAGGCCTCACCCTCGGGGCAGTTGGGTAGTTAGTTGGGTTATATAATAATGGCATCCACCATATGGCTCGGGTAATCTATGTCAGAGAGAACCAAGGTCTCTTAATTGTGTAGGAAGGTTCAGGGGCCGCGTCATGAGACGGGGCGAGAAGTTTTAAGATTTAAGAGCTCAGGAGGGGGAGCGCTCGCTCCTTCAGATACTGCTGGGCTGCCTTCCCTGTCCACAGCAATCTCCGCCATGACAGTCCTGCATCTTGGTCTTCTGGGTGCTTCTTCCAGAACGTTTCAAATGCACATTGATCAACAGACTCCAATCCCAGGCCCCAATCCCAGACCCCAAATTTCAGGCCCTAATCCCAGACCCTAATCTGGTCTATGAAGATACTTTATGAGTACTTTAATACGTATCTTTTTTGGGGGGAGGGGGGCTGCAGTTTCCTGCAGCTGCCCTCGTTCTCCATGGTCTGATGATTCTTGCCCTCAGAATAGAAATGAATAAAAGTTTCTGTAAAATAGCTTGTGATTGTTGCTGCGCGTTATTCTTTACGTGATGCGTGCGCGTCACGTGATTTAGTATTTCTGGGTTAAGCAGAAAGCTGTGTTTATGACATTGTGAGTTATGAATATATAACAATACCTTTTCTACGACAGCCTCAGCGTGTCATCGATCGTGAAGTCCGTGTTCGTTGTTCTGATTCCCGTGGCCCTGGCGTGTCTTACTGTGAGAAGAAAATGTCAAAGTAAGGAATACACTGAACATTTATTCATACAGCACTCGGGGCAGCTTCTAAAAACGTGGAGACCTCATCGCTCCTCTCACACCATGTTTAATACGTGTAGTAGAGGTGAATGAACCACAAGTGACCCACAGAGGGGCAGGAAACCCAGACATAGAACCCTAGAACCTGCCGGCAGATCATCCACATCTGGCCCGTCTGGTCTGCCTGCTTCTCCTGCTGTTATCAGTTCGAGCCATATGTCTATCCCATGCATGGTTACATTCCCTCACTCTATCACGTCTGCATGGGGGCTGTTCCACTTATTTACCCCATCTCAGGACCAGAACAATGACGTTAGATCGGTCTGGTTGGGGGATGTCATTCTTGCTCATACGTGGGGAGGAGGAACGAAAACATTCTTGTTGCGTGTCCTAGGTCCCACCGCACATAGTCAGCAGGCACCAGAGTCATATCAAATTTCCAAGGCCAGATTAGGGCTCTTGGGTCCTGGAGCATTTGGTCAAAAACGGCCCTTCTTCCTCCTCCTCCCATGATCATTTTCCCACAGCCGCTGCTCACCTCAGGGATGTCGTTCATAGACAATCCTTCGCGCTCCCTCACTGACACAATGTTGTCAATTCCAGATGCGCAGCACAGTGTTGGAGCTAAATCCTGGAAGCAATGTGCTGCGCCTGGAAATTACCACAAGTCCTGGGTTGCATATCAGGCATCTGCCCCTCTGGGTCCCTGGGGCAACTGTCCCTGATCATTCAACTGAAGATCTGGGCTCAGTCGTCGTCAGCTCTGACTGCCTGCTGGAGATCTGGGTCATTGGTGAGACCAATTCATCAGGAAGGACACAAGGCTGGGTTCCTCTGCACTCTCCAGAGAATGGGAAAACAGACCTGGAGACCCAGAGAAGCAGCCCCTCGCCCGAGGACTCCACGTCACACCTAGTGAGTTAGTAGGTACACGTATGGAAAACACACATATATACGCCTATAGAAACACGCTGCATGTGTCATGATTCAGAGCGTGTAACATGGAGGCAGTCCTGGGACTGGGGGGATTATCTACATGTAACTGGCATGTTTAATGTGAGAAGGAATTGCCTGATTTTTGTATTTTTTTGTTATTTAGAAGAGGAAGGGAGCGCTGCTCAGGCTAAAGAGAAGCCAAACGATGTTATTTATGAAAATACCAAGAACCTTTGAATATCGAACAGGAAACATTTTGCTCAGATGATGTCACACATTGGCCTGCGCTCGCCACGCCGTGACCTCACATTCTTCAGAACTTGGATCCCACTGAAGACATTGGAACCCAAAATGGGAGAGTTATTGAACTCTTAGTTAACACTTATAAAAAACAGGCACACCATGGACATTGAGAAGATCACGGCAGGGGCCGGGGGGGGCAACCGGCATTACTTCAAAAAGACTCCTCTGGATCTGTACTCTGAGGACCTTGGCACCCATAGGTATTAATGAAGGGATTGTAAGAAATATGGTTTATTGCCAGCGCAATAAAATTCCATTCTGGTTAATCGATGATCGTTAAGACAATTAGACCGATTTAATGTCTAACGTTCGTTCATTGCTACCAGATGTTTCCCGCCATTCGGTTAAATCGAGTAAAGAGAGGGATTATCCTTAAATTCTCTCTCTCCCCTATTATTCTTTTACTCATAATTATTTGTTTTTCTGCTTTATATTTAACGTTAACTCCGGGTGAATCCGAATTTTATGGCAATCGAATCATTTTTAGAAAGTTGTTTTTCCAAATGATTTTTCACTGAACCTGGATTTTCCCGTCCAGGACACCAGCAAGAATATTCGTATTATCTTAAATAGACGTGGATTTTGAGGGAGCATGACGGCTCACGATACGGCAGCTTATATCCCGAAACCACGGCAACAGTATTTGGCAGTGATTTTAGTGCCAATATTTCCATCTAGTAATAACGTATTTGCTCGATTATAAGACAAGGTTTTTTTTCACAGCAAATGCTCTGATAACCGGGGTCGTCTTATAATCAGACCTCTGACTATGAGACTAAGATCCAGATCCCCCGCAGTGCTGCTGGGGCCCTGGATCTTCCTGTCTTATGCCCCCTCCAAACTTACCGGTGCTTCTGACTCCCCGGTGTGTTGTCCGGGTAGCGGGTAGACGTCTACACGATTTGCGTAGGGAACTTCCGCTGCAGCTGGAAGGACAGTCGGGGAAGGACTGGAGGCAGGGTGGTACATAGGGGGTCAAAAGGCATATCATGGGGCACAGTGGCATATAGAGGGTCAAAAGGCATATCAGGGGGGCACACGCGCTTATATAGGGGTTTTAAGGCATTTCTGGGCAGAAGTGGCAAGCCTGCGGGGCAGATGTGCATAACTTGGGGGCAGTTTGTAAAATAAAAGGAAATAAAAACCAAAAAAAAAATATTTTTCTCAAGTCACAGCTTTTATAAAAAAAAAATTAGTGTACATAATTAACACTTACTGGTAAAACTTTTTCTATTAGGGTCGCTCTTATATTCAGGCTTTTTCCTTTTTTTTCCCCTAAATTAATATTCAGATTTTGGGGGTCGTCTTATAATCGAGCGGATATGGTAATATCCGGATAATCTGTAAATGTCGTGTTTTTATTAATTGCCGTTATTAGTAACATTATAACAGAGTAGTAAAGTGAGATACGGACATCATATTTTTCAGTTTATTGTTGCTGAGTGGGGGGGTTAACCGTTTGGTGACACATGCCGTATATCTCGGGTGATGTCATTTTGATGACTTTTTCTGCGCTGTGATGTAATGCTTGTGCTGCACCTCAGCATGAGTTGGCGCCATAAGTCAGAGCGTTATACCCGATTATTAATACACCTTTTATAGATTCCTTTTCACAATAAATTATATCTCGATTAACTACCGCGGTGATTTCATTTATCGTGTGAATTATACATTTTTGGTGAAATAATTTAGGATCAGAGATTATATATGAGGTCTCTCTGACTGTGGATGTGATCCTACAATAATAATAGCGACGGAATTGTGTGATAAAATATTGGTTTTTCATATTTAATCCCATTAATATCCCTAATGATAGTCCTAAAAGAAAATCTCGGCGGTGAATAACGGAAATAAAATTATGTAAATGTGCTATGAAATTTCTAATTATAATGATTAATATCATAATTCTGATTGGAGGATTTCAATCACTAGGCGGAGATTATGGTAAAAGGCATAGTCTTATGTTTACATAAAGTGGGGAAGAAGGCGAGAAAGAGAAATAATTGATTTTGGGCTTCCGTGATTTTGGACCATATTTTTACTCTGATAATTGTTTTGATTATTTAATAATTTGATGAAAGTTCTTTTTCCCTCCGCTTAATTTTCCCACTGAACCGGGAATTATATGTACAGGGGCCGGTTGGACAGCAGCGGCCAGTGGCGGTAAATATAACGGTTCTATTATTCTGAATAGAGGAGAGTTCTGTCTGCTTCCATACAGAGGAGATTACCTCTGTTTTGGGGAAATAATAGATTTATTGTATATGACGGCTTGTGAGAGCGCAGCTTATAACCCGTGATAATCACAATGATGGAAAAGGGAATTTCTCATGGAATTAAGTCTATTTTTCTGAAGTTTGACATTATTTGCATCTATTAAAAAACTAATACTCTATAGACGTTATTAAAGTACAGATATATCTGAGTGTCTTTAAACGGTTAATTAAGTGAGATTTGGTGATCATTCTGTTACCAGTCTAATGATTATCTTCTCTTTTATTTCTGGTTGCTGGGAGGACTGGGAATGAACTGGTTTGATATTAACTCGCATTATATATATATGTTATAGATGTTTCCGCGACGCGCTGCTTCACCCGGATCCATAATACCTGATAAGCGATCGATAATACTCTGTATTCTACGTCATGATCTATTTCGCCGTGTTTTGAAGATAATTTGTCGATCTGATCCGCGCAGATCATAGAGATATTTTGTAGATTCTGTTTCCATGTGAAATAATATCTGGATGAACTATCGTGGTGATGTAATATCTCATTTTGAATGATGAATTTCGCTGTGATTTGAAAGGATTTAGGATCAGAGATAAAATATAGATGCATGTGATAGAATATTGTTTTTTTTCCTATTTTATCTCATTAATATCCCTACGATTGGATGTCATGAAACGTAAATGTAAAACATCTTTGCTGCAGGTTGGTCTCATTGTGCAGTGTTGGGGTTTTGGATATACTATAACACAGGAAGAGGATTTAAACCTGCGCGAGACGGGCATAAGGCTTCGGAATATAAGAGGAGGCCGAGGACCGATCAGGGCTTGAGTTGTTACAGCACCTGAATAATGATAGGCAGGACTGTTGGTCAGGAGGGGGTCTTAGCATAGAGACAGGTACTCAGGACCCTGCACATGACAGATACAGGAGTGCCTGACTCTGGCAGGAGACCAAGGCGCGGACTGGCAGACAGCAGCAGGCGGAGGTGTGGACCGGCAGATGGAAGGCGACCAGGAGACCGAGGCGTGAACTGCCAGACACACGTGTGGTCATGCTAGCCACAGTCATATGCCATCAGGCCACAATGTGTCAGGAACATGAGAGACCTGGATAGGTGAACAATCTCCCATACTCGGGGTTGCTGGCCCTAATCTGAGGTCTCTGATGGAAACAAATGCAATAAATATGAAAACATGCTGTAGTGTGAAAAAAGAAAGTATACACCTGTCATGGGAGCAGGCCTGCTAATAAAGTTACAATGAGTGGGAGGAGTCACATTGGTAACCGACTCCAGAGGGAGAGTAACTGACAGCAGCCATGACAGACACTGCCTGTGTGTTATGCTAGATGTTTCATGAATAAAGCAGTTAACAGAAGATCTACTGGAGTGTTTATTTCATGACATGGTGTCAGAAGTGCTGTTTACCCTACATTAACAGTCTGCAAGTTTGCCAACATGTCCAAGTTTCAGCCTCCTGAACCCTTTGATTTCTCTCAGCCTGCAGCATGGCCAGCATGGCGTCAGAGGTTCTCCCGGTTTCGCATCGCTTCAAAATTGGATAAGGAGAGTGGAGAGGTACAGGTTAACTCACTCTTGTATGCCATGGGGAAGGATGTAGAGCCCATATATAATGCATTCATTTTCCAGGAAGAGGAAGAATATAACTGTGATATTGTCATGGACAAACTGAGTGCCCATTTTGTCCCACGGAGAAATGTAATCCATGAAAGGGCCTGTTTCTATAAACGCAGTCAGCTAGCAGGAGAGTCTGTGGAGTCCTTTGTACGCAGTTTATATGAAATGGCAGAGTACTGTGAATTTGGTCCTGTTAAGGAGGAACACATCCGTGACCGAATTGTTATTGGTGTAGCTGATGCTGATGTGTCGCAGAAGTTGCAGCTGGAGCCTGAACTGACACTAGATGTGGCTATCAGAATGGCACGCCAAAGCGAGATGGTAAAAGCACAGAATGTGACCATGAGGTCTAAATGCATGGTGAATGAAATGCAGACTATCACACGTTCTATTAGAGAGAAGCATAGTACGGGCAGTAGGCTGCAGACTGCAGAAGGGCTGAAATCATGCTGCTCTCGCTGTAACCGCATTCATGGACTGAAAACCCCCTGCCCTGCTAAGAATAAGAGATGTAGAAAATGCAATCGCATGGGTCATTTTGAAGTTACATGTAAAACAGAGATGGTAAAGGAAATTGAAGTTGGATGTGAATCTGAATGTACAGATGAACTATTCCTTGGATCAGTGTCACAGTGGCTGGACACCGATGACTGTTGGAGTGTGGAACTACCTGTGATGGGGGCATGCATCAAATTCAAGATTGACACAGGGGCAGATATCTCTGTTATGTCTGAGAAAAGCTTTAAATCATTACCACAATGCCCCATCTTGGAAGCTAGCAGAGCATGTGTCCGCAGCCCAGGAGGGCGTGTAGACTGTGTGGGCAGATTCCTCGCACGCAGTGTGTATAAATCAAGGCACTTCACCTTCTGGATCTATGTCATAAGAGGTCGGTGTGGTAACAACCTCCTTAGCCGCACAGTGGCTTGTAGATTAGGCTTTGTCTCTAGAATTAATGAAATACAGAGTGACATGTTTGGAGACATAGGACTATTAAACTGTGAACCGGTACGGATTCAACTGAGACCCGATGCTGTTCCTTACAGTTTGTCTACTCCTCGCAGGATACCATTTCCTATTTTGCCCAAGGTAGAGGCTGAACTGAAGCGTATGCAGGCTCTAGGGATAATTGAGGTGGTGACGGAAGCAACCGACTGGTGTGCACCCATGGTGCCGGTAACAAAGAAAAATGGAAAAATCAGAATTTGCGTGGATTTAAAACGTCTGAATGCGGCAGTAAAAAGAGAACGGTATGTCTTGCCTACACTTGAGGATATTGCACCTAAGCTGGCGGGGGCACGATTCTTTTCCACACTAGATGCCTCTAGTGGATTTTGGCAGATCCCCTTAGATCCAGGTAGCCAGAAATTAACTACTTTTATCACCCCTGTCGGGCGGTTCTGCTTCCGCCGCCTCCCTTTTGGCATCTCCTCGGCTCCAGAGATCTTCCAGCGAGAGATGAGTGCTCTCTTGAGGGACCATGAAGGCGCAGTAGTTGTCATGGATGATATTCTGGTCTATGGCTCTACAGCAGAGGAACATGATCACCGTTTGGAAAAAGTGCTACAGACTATCAGACAGTCTGGACTTAAGCTGAACAAAGATAAATGTTGCTTTAAACAATCTGAATTGCGCTATTTTGGACATCTTGTAAGCAGTCAGGGCATAAGGCCCGATGAAAGCAAAGTACATGCCGTCACATGAAAAGCCCTGCGACAGTGCAAGAACTTAGACAGATTCTGGGTCTTATTAATTTTCTGGGCAAAAGTTTTGCACCCGGTGACCGAACTGTTAAAAAATTATGTTGCCTGGTACTGGGGTGAGCCCCAAGAGAAGGCTTTGGCTCAGGTGAAGAAGATGTTGGTGTCAGCACCAGTATTAAAATTCTATGAGTCTACCAGGACAACAGTGGTGAGTGCAGATGCAAGTTGTTATGGGCTTGGCGCCGCACTGCTACAGGAACATGATGGGGAATTGTGTCCAGTGGCCTTCTATTCACGGACCCTAACAGATACTGAAAAGCGGTACGCCCAAATTGAGAAAGAGTGTCTGGCGGGTGTGTGGGCCTGCGAGAGATTTCAACGATATCTAGTGGGCCTGGATTTCTTCAGCCTAGAAACAGATCATAAGCCCCTGGTGCCTCTGATTAACTCATTTGATCTGGATAAGGCCCCAATTCGCTGCCAACGGCTACTAATGCGCCTTCTGAGATTCAATGTCAAAGCCATACATGTTCCTGGGAAGAGGATGGTGGTAGCTGATACTCTGTCAAGATTTCCCTTAGAAGACAGTGACTTCTCTGACTCTGACTATGAGGTCCAAATGTTTGTGGACTCTGTTATGTCTTCACGTCCAGTCTCAGAAGCAAGACTAGAGAAAATCAAACAAGAAACCTTGCAGGATGCTGATCTCCAGGATGTTATCCGGTTCATTCGGGAGGGTTGGCCAAGCTGCCGATCCGCCTGTGTGTCCCTAAGCAGGTATTATACTGAGAGGGCTCACCTCTCTGAGGTGGATGGCCTTATTCTTTTCCAGGATAGGATTGTCATCCCAACAAGCTTAAGGCGCGAGGTGCTACAACAGCTACACCATGGCCACCAGGGCATCACAAAGTGCAGAGAAAGGGCTGCGCTATCAGTTTGGTGGCCTGGCATCAATGTGGATATAGCAGAACTGATCTTAAGGTGTGCTTTCTGTCGTGATAATCGGCCTACTCAGAGGAAGGAGCCCCTGGTAACATCCCCACTGCCTGGGGGCCCCTGGCAAAGGATTGCTGCTGACCTATGTGAGATGAGGGGTAGGAGATACCTGATTGTGGTAGACTACTACTCAAGATACATTGAAATAGCACCTCTCACTGCAATGACTAGCCGAAGTGTCATCTCCCATCTCAAAAGCATGTTTGCTAGATGGGGCATTCCACTGGAGTTTGTGAGTGATAATGGCATGCAGTTTGCCTCTGATGAGTTCAAAAAGTTCAGTGAGGAATATGATTTTCGGCACACCACGTCTAGCCCACACTACCCGCAGTCCAATGGGGCTGCTGAGAGGGCCGTCCAGACTGCTAAGCATATTCTGAAACAGCAGGATCCGTACCTAGCCCTCATGGCTTATAGGGCCACACCGCTGCAGGCAACCGGTACAAGTCCAGCTCACCTCATGTTGGGCCGCCACATGCGTACCACTGTCCCTCAGTGGAATCTCAGTGTACTGGCAAGTGATGACCTTCCATGGGCAGTGAAGGAGAGAGACAAAAAGATGAAGACGTCTTATCAATTCTTCTACAACAGAAGACATTCAGCATGCCCTCTGTCTAAATTGTCCCCTGGCCAGAGTGTCAGGGTGAAGCTAGACCAGGAGACAAGCTGGAAGACCCCTGCTACTGTTATATGTCACTCTCAAGACCCACGTTCCTATGTAGTACAGACCAACACAGGTGCTGTGCGCAGGAACCGCAGGCATCTCCAAGCTATTCCAGATTTAGACTGCGGAGAACAACCTGGGGAACACTGCACTGATACTCCACTGGCAGATAGTGGACCATGCCCAGTTTCGCAACCAGAGCATAATACAGTTGTTCCAGGAGGTTCCCAGGTCTCTGCTGCCTCCAATAACTTCAAGACAACTTCCAGCGGCAGAGTGGTGAAACCTCCAATCCGTTACAGGGACACAAACTGTATAATGTTTAGTTAGTACAGTAACATGAAGAATGGGCAGAATAATCCCTATGTTACTGGGGGCTAGGGTAGTCTATCCTGATATTCAAAACCATAGAATTCAAAGAGGGTCGCCTTTCTTTTTCACGCGACTGTAAAAAGGCAAACAGAGAGGTTTTTCTAAATACCTGAGAACTTCTGAGCTCCGGCTACCCAGAGCCTTTCCTTGCGGGACGTGGCCAGGACTGCCTACTGACGTGATGTCGGTTGGTGGTCCCATAATGACGCTGGGCGGTCCCGCTGACGTCGGTGGTAGTTCCTGCTGACGTCAGTGGGAAACCCCCCATTTAAAGGTAAAATTGGCGGGAAGCAGGGCATGCCAAGACCTCCATTCCATGACCCGGAGGATTTGGGTCTTGACCCAGAGAACCAGAGAAGCGGTGCGTCACCCGGAGATCTCTGGGTCAAACCCGGAGAGCTCCCAGGTATGCTTATTGGGGGGATTCTGTTATCCATATGAGCAGACAGAACAGGTAATGTTTACCCCACTTTTATCACAGAAGCCTTAATTTCTTAAAGAGTCTGAGAACCTATAGACGCAGGAAATGCACAGATAAAGGTATTTGTTCTACGAAAGATTTCGCTACAGACAGGATGTTTCTTCCTATTACTGGGTTAACCACGCGCAACGCGTTTATTTTCTCATTTGCTCCTGTAGACGGGGTAGATAGAGCGAGACAGAGGGTGGGATTCACTGTGGAGCCTGAAGGCAGTGACATCGGACAGGGGACATTATGTGTCTGCCCCTCGGGCTGCTGCTGGTCACCCTGACACTGTCAGGATCTGAAGCCTCCGACCCAGGTAAGCGATGGCTCACGCCAATCACCATCAGCACCTAGAACAAGGCCAGGTGAAGCGAGTTCAGAGATTACATCTGCTGTTAAATAAAGTCCTCCAGAGAAAGGTTCCTCCCAACAAACACTTTGGGTCAGCGATCTCCTCCTGTCTTTAGGTTTCATGATGTGTGGAGAAGGTAGGGTGCGAGATCTGGAAATGTCTCTTTATACCCCAATCTCCTAATTCTGCTGAATCCTCTTCAATGTGATGTGAGGGAATTTTACACATTTTTACGTCACCCTGCATGGGGTATAATAAGGTTTATTTCGCGTTTGGCTGCTCCGAGGCCGTGCCGAGCGTTTAGACGGAATCACTAAATATTAATATGATGCTCTGTGATTTAGTACACAGTCCTGGGTTTCATAGACATTCGGTTGTTTTTGTATATATTTCTCCACTTCACGTGTGTGAACATTCTGCTTGTGCTTCTTTTTAATGGAAATGTTGTCACCATCACACCCTACACGCCATCACATTTGAGAAATTCCAAAATAAACTTTCTCTGTTTATCCGACGTAACAAAATATTTCTAAGAACAGCCTGCTTTCTAATAATGCCTTTTATGGAACCAACATCTCCACTGAGGTCGGTAGATAAGTGGAACATCCTCCCAGCAGAAGTGAAAAAAGGTTAATATAGTGAGGGAATTTAACCTTCTAAGTACCAGGGCTATTTGACACAATAGGACCAGAGCCATTTTTTAACTTTATGTCTTTGTTCAACCATTACACCCTGGTAGAGTTTTTTGTTTGTTTTTCTAAACCAAGTTATGGAAAAAAATGGAAAAAAGGTAAAAACATATTTATTCACAGTTTACAGGTATTTAAATTATCCACAAAATGGGACAACATACCCAAAATATATTTATTAAGCTGCCTGATTTAAAAACAACCATATATATAATATTTCATTTTTTTGGTGTTTTTTATAACCTTTACATCACTAACACGCAGCACTCTGTGTATGTAAAGCCAGTGAGCAGAGCTGGTCCTTACATTGGTCCCTGTGGGTCCATGGGACCCAGGCCACACTTTGAGAGAGGTGGCAATTTGCGAGGGATCACCTTACACTGTGTGACCCTCGCAGTAGTAGCATTAAGGACAGAATGAGGATTCCGTGGTGAGCTGCATGTGTGTCTGTGTATGTTAGTTTAGCTGTGTTTATGTGTATGTTAGTGTGATTGTGTGTGTGTCCGAGTAGTATGTTATTGTGTCTTTGTATGTTAGTGTGTGTTTCTGGGCATGGTAATATATCAGTGTATGTTAGTGTACCTGTGTTTCTGTGTATATTAGTGTGTGTTTCTGAGTATGGTATTGTGTCCGTGTATGTTAGTGTACCTGTGTTTCTGTTTATGTTACTTTGTGTTTCTGGATGTGGTATTGTGTCTGTGTATGTT
>VKOC01027529.1:0-26512 GCA_009364415.1 Spea multiplicata
GGGGCATAAAGTATATCTGGGGTGCATTATGAGTTAAGGTGGGTGGCTTAAAATGGCTATTGGTTTTCTGTCTGTATATAACATATGCTGACAAATGTTAAAATACATGTATTCCCGTTCATTCATTAGACAAAATACTGTTTTACCATTCCACTAATGTGTATTTTTTCTTTAAAAATATTTTTTTCTTTAAAATAGCACCAAACTTTAAGGGTGCGGCCTATATTCGAGCCAATATGGTACCTTTTACTAAAGACACCACTTAGGGTAAGATATATATGCCCCCTTCTTATCTGTTCTAGTTCTGTGTTTGTTTCATTTACTTCTAATTTAAATTAGTTTTTTCCATGAAATACATAGTTATTTAGTTACATAGGCTGAAAAAGACATGCGACCATCAAGTTCAGCCTTTCCCATATCTGTTTATTTCTTGCTGTTGATCCAAAAGAAGGCAAAAGACCCAGTTGTGGCTCTTTCCAATTTTGCACAAACTAGGGAAAACAAAAAATTCCTTCTTGACCCCAGAATGGCAGTCAGATCTCTCCTTGGATCAAGAAGCTGTGAACAGACAGCCTTGGAACATTTGTGCATACATCTCTCTCAAGACCTTTACATTTTATATCATAGTGGAATGGTATAAACAATAGAATGGGTGAGTTCTAACCTCTTTTTTCAATGGCAGGCACACCGTGACATCCAACAAACCACAGCACTTTTTCAAACTGGTTTTTCAAAAGTCCAGATTTTCAAACCATCATGTGTATTGTAATCCATGTGATTGCATGTCAAATTTTTGTGTTGTCCGCTTTGCAAATGCATTGGGGAATTCTTCAGAATCCCCCCCATGTGCATTTGCCCATCCCGTAATTCCCCATCTATTGGTTGTGCAGGAGATGTGCTTTGAATGCATCTCTCTGAGCATGATACCCTCAATTCCAGCCATCTCCAGCGCTTGCTCAGCAAAAGCTGCTCCTGGGGTCTGTTCAGAGCTTTTTGGAAGAACAGATATTAAAGTACTCACTGAGTACTTGAAAATGCATTCTTTCTTAGAAGGGGTGTCAGGAACATTAGACTGTCCCTTTAAAAGCACTGTAGACCCAACTAAAGACAACTCATTTATAGGTAGTGAATAAGAGGAGTCAAAAGCTTGATGTTCCATAGGAAAGAACATGTAGTTCAACGTGTGTATCCATTGAAGATGGTATTGCTGATGCAGGTGAACAGGATGGGTCAAATTTAACACGACTTAATAAGGACAACAGTGGGATATATTGTAAATTCTATCCAGCATTCTAATTCTCCATGCTAAAATAAAAGGATTGCTTTAATTTTTTAAATGTCTCTTAAATCCAATTATATAGCTAAATGTAAAATGAACTGTAAAACCTATTTGCAGCTACTGATACTGAGATATAAAATGTGGGAAGTTTTATGGACAGGAGCAGAAGGCCGCTAACATTCATAGTGGTCCCTGAGAGTAATCTGCTTAGCAGGTTATGTGATTAGGTGATTTGTTATTTATATTATCTCAGGGAGGCTTATATAGGAAGTGTAAAAGATCATAGTTGGATTCTATTCTACAATTAGCGAAGAGGCTATTACACTCAGGGTGTCAATAAAGTATCATTGATAAAAAATGAGTGGGTAGTACAGACAAAGGGTTTTGAGCAAATCAGTTGTTCATAGCCTTAGGTTTCATTGTGACCAGGCTTCAGCCGGATCTGAAAATCTTAACTTTCAAATTCACTGCTAGAATAAATTATGGTCAAAACACCATGCACATATCTGGAATCTACTTCCATCGAACCTTCAGCTTTCACCCTCCCTCCCAACATTCAAGAAACATCTCAAAACTCACTTTTTCAGAGAAGCTGTGCCATCTTAGCTGCTGGAACTTCCCTGTCACCGATACAACCACCACACTACCTCTCACCTTTCTCTGTTCCTTATGTTTGTCCATCTCCTCAAGATTGTAAGCTTGCAAGCAGGGCTCTCACCACCTAATGTATTGGTTTGTCTTAGATTCTCTTCTTATCATACCCTTTGAATATATGTATTGTATTAAGCGGTGCATAAATTGTTGGCGCTATATAAATAAATGATAATAAAATAATAATAATAATGCACATGTGTGCTCACCAATAGAGGTTCTGGTGCGAACAACTTGCATACATGGATACGGGAAGGCGGCACTCTGCTACATATGATGAAAGTACCTCTTCTCAAAGAACAAAAAAGGGTGAAACAACACCTAAAGTACTTTGGGCTATAGGTATATAATCATACGCATAAGGACATGACAGCACGGCTAAGCTTTGTGTAAAAAAGGAAAAAGTTCCTTTCACGTAGTGTCATTGTAAGAGTAGTATGGCAGCTTGCCAGGGTAAGTGAGTTTATTGTGTGCGTCTGTCTGGATATCCATGTACGTATGTGTGTCTGTCTAGGTATGTTTGCTAGGTATGTCAATATGGCTATATAGTGTGACGAAAGTCCTACTATTTATGCCTTACTTTTTGAATGGTATTCACTGGGTACTTGCTAAGGAGGGAGCTGATGATAGCTACCTCAGAAGAGTGACGGCGGGTCGAGGTAGTCATCGGAACTGGAGTAGACCTCGGAGGGCAGCGGGATCGGAGCAGCACGGGACAGCCATGGCTGATATTCTCAAGGTATTGTAAGTATGTTGATGGCATTTAAATGATCCTATGTCATTGAAGTCATTAAAGAAGGTGCGAAGTATGCGCTCCATTCTTGCTTTTTTATGTTAATATGCATGTCTAAGTGTGCTAGTGTAAATGTTTCTGGGCATGTCAATATGTGTGTGTGTGTGACTATGTTAGTGTGTGTGTGGGTATTATTAGTATGTGTGTGTATGTCAGTATGTGAACATGTATCTTTGGGTATGTGTGTGTTTGGGTATTTTAGTGTGTGAACATGTGTCTGAGTGTGTAAGCATGTGTCTGGGTATGTTAGTGAAAGGGTGTGTGGGTACATCAGTGTGTGAAGGTCTTTGGGTATGTTAGTGTGTGTGTATATATGTGTTAGTATTGAGTGTGTGATAGTGTCAGGGTCTGGGTGTGTGCTAGTGTCATATATCTAGTTGTGTTGGTGTGCGTGTTTGTGAGAGTGTGTGTTAGCGTGTATGTATGAATGTGTGTGTTAGTGCGAGTGTCTGAATGTATGTCTGTTTGAGTGCCCCTCCCAAGGTCATACCCTGTTTAGATTTAAGATATTTGTAACTATTACAAACATAATTCGTATGACTAATGAATATTCAACCTCTTCCCATTAATAATTATTTAACCATGTGTCATTTTGTTTCACTCGCTGACATAAAACAAGCACATAAAGCAGGTACTTAAAATGTAATTCATGTTTTGTTTTACTATAGAACAGTGCCTTTTTCATTTTTATAAAATAGAAAATTAACATGGGTTGGGTAGCAATAGTATTTTAGATTATACTAAATTAACTAAAGGCATTAGTTCTTCATGTGTAAGCATGCTTTTTTGTCATTTCTTAGACATTAAATTATGCATTGTAATACATTGATGTCATCTTCTTGCCATTATTTGTGAGAAATCCAAATTGTAATAAAAGAAATATGAGCCAATGCTATAAAAGTTTTAGTTTAGACACAATATATGGTATTTCATTTAAATTAATCACATTACTTACTAGATTAATGATTTCAATACAACACTGTTTTGAAAAATGCATTAGTAAAAAAAGAACAAATTAGGAGTCTGCTTGCATAATTTATACGGTACATTTTGCTTAATAGCCTTATTCCTGGGCTATCAGATAATCACAGTCTCTCTGTGGATTTACTTTTGTAAAATCCCTAATAAATGCGTTGACACCCAAAAGGGAGTAAAGTGAGTATCCCAAATACCTATTTCCCTCTTTCTTTCCTCTTTCTTTCTCTACCTCTGTTTTGTAGGACTTCTGAAAGTGTCACGTCTCTTCAGAAAGCAGACTAGACAAGCCTGGAAAAAAAAATAAAATAAAAAAATAATATATATATATACCGATATATATGTATATATATATATATGCATTTAATCCAATGTGGAGGTTCCATTTCACAGAGACCTTTTCAGTTCCAGTACTTGAAATGGTGGTCACTCGTGTAATACGCATATAAATATATATATTGTAAATTATCTTCACATACTCGAAATGACTAGGGCCTTCATTTCATGAGCCGAGTATAAATTTATCTGTTTGACATTAGTGGGTGTAAGGAGGATATAAGCTCCAGACCAGCTCTTCTGTGCATGTTGAATAGGCCTCTGAGTGAGTTAAATCATTTGATAAATACTAATATTGGTCTGAGAGACTTTACACCATATTCCCTCTAAAGTATTGCCAATTTCTAATGGTACTATGGTTTCTAGTCCTTTAGTCTAACCACTTTGTTATTAACAAAATTCTCTTGGGTTCTTTGCAGACATGGTTCTACTCTTCCAGCTTCCTTGTGTTCCAATAGAGCAATTATGTGTTTCATTTTTTTTGACAGGGTGGTATTAATTACTATGGTGTTCCACAAAAGGTTGTAGAAGGAGAACAATTTGTAGAGCAGTGGCAGAAAACATTAGGTGGCCTTTACTATCCCACCTGGCAATATATTCAAAATATAGATTTTCCATTTGATGAAGAAATGACTTACCCCGCATTCCTCATTACTTCCCTGAGAGAAAGGACAATTTGTATGCCATAATTCATAGCTTTATCGTTTTTACTGTAAATTTCCTCTGAAATCTCCAGAGGTTTTGCCTTTTATTGCGTTTAATAGAGTTCTTCATGAGTCACAGAATTTCAATGAGATGTCATGTACTGTCTAAAGGTTTTGGGAAGCTTTCATAAATGAATTATGAGGTAAACAGTAGATTAGAGATAATTTTGAAAATAGGAAAATATCATCATCATTCCCTTTCCGTGTATAAAATATCTGATGTGCTTTGTTTCTTCCTCGTCCTCCTCCTCAAAATTGTATTTAATTTCTAGTTAGTGACTGTGCAGGTGATAGTGTAAGCTATATCTATTATAAATAAAGCTTATCATTAATCATGTTCCATTGTATGGCACCATTTGTAGAAAATATGGCTGTAGTATACTTTAGGGTACCTATAGACCAGGCTAATGTTGTACACACAAGCTTCAGTAGTCATGTACAATGTATAGTTAAGTTGTAGCATGTGACGATTCAAACCTTTACTGCCAATGTTGCGTTTCAGGAGCACGCCTGGTACTCATTCTTTCAGTAACCATATTTGCTTTCACAAAGCTAAAGTTCATTTTTGTCCCGTTCATTTGCGGACATTGAATTCCGTTTTCTGCCCATTCATTTCAGATTAAAATCTACAGGGTATTTTAGAATTGGAAAACTACATTTGTTGTCCAATGTCCACATTTACTCTCACACCATTTCATTTTAATTTTCTCTCTCTCTCTCTCTCTCTGTCAAGCTCTCTGAATCTCTTCCTACCTTCTCCCCTGACTACTTCTGTGTCTTGCAGCTCCACTTCTGTGCCTCACATCTTCTTGTTCTGCATCTTCTTATTCTCCTTTCTCCTATATTCTATCTTCTCTTTTTTTTCTTTGTCCACGAACATAACATCCAAGTTAACTTCCACCAAAATGGTGGACATTCTGGTGATGTCTTCTCCACGGATCCTCCAATCGGGGGGGAGAGTACATCACGGGAAGCTCCGCCATTTCAGCTGAAGTTCACAGATGGCTAACTTGGGGAAAAATGTGCTACTTACCTCTGTTTGTTAAGACAATACCTTCACTGTCTCATCTACTGCAAGGTCTGTTCTGCTGACCCCGGGCATATAGGTCCCCGGTCATGGCTCAATTCCCTACCTCTGCTTTGTAGGTTATGTTATTGGATATAAATGAAATGAGCAACAAAATACAGCATCATTTGAAATATATAATATATATATAATATTCTCAAGGCTGATCTGCAGACAGTTTGCTACCCCCAAAAGTGTATCTAGTCTTGTTAAAGTTGTATATTTATATATATAATTTTAGAAGTAACTTTCTTGAAAGCAAGTCTTTCATGCATTAATAAGGCTGCTTATGTCATTGTTTCTAATATTATTCATCTATACTGTAACTATGAACATATTTTATTATTCTTTAAGAATAAAGGGTCAAAGTGATATTCCAAAGTGATTTTCAATCACAAAGAACATGTGACAACACTTGTTTCAAGAGTTCATGTATTTACTTGCTAATAGCTATATGTAATAATAGGCGTCCTTGCTCCTGGAACATTGCCCATAACGTATACTGTGATTGTATGAAGAACATCCTTAAAAGGGACATATTATGCTTGATGTTTTATATAAACTGTAAAATAAACTCAATTCTAAAGAACAATTGTTCCTACCTTTCCCCCCTTCGTTTTTATGAGCAATTTTATCGTCTAACAATGCGCATCAAATATATACTTACGTAATAGAAAATAACCTTGATCCTCTGTGTAACGCTATTTTTTAAATAATAAATTACATTTGTTGGAAGAGGCACAAAATAACTAAACATTGTTTTATGCAATAAAGTTACAGCTGCTTTATATAGTAGTAATGACAAAACAATTTCCACTCTTTCTCGTCTATTTAAACAGGACCCCAAGGTGAATTCTGAGCCTTGAAGAACTATCCAAGTGCAAACTTCTTTGTGAAAACTGGTAAATGAGGAGTTTATTGCTAGGCGTGAGTCAATAAAAAGGAGAGGAAAGTATAAATTGTACACTTAAACTTTTGACTTAATTGTTTTATAACACCAGAGACAACATGTAGGAAAATGCCACTCAGTGGACATGTTGCTTCATATATGCACTCTTGGACCAGGTGCCCCAGGAGCTGTATTGCTGTAACAAGTTATGGTAATATAGTGACAAAAGGAAACACACCTCCACGTGATAAATATAAAGGTAAAAATAAATACCCTAAAAAATGAGCAGCTCCCAAGAACAACACTCCTCATAAAGTGTACAACAGCAAATATATCAAAAAATGGGGCGCATAAACATGTGAAAAAAGAAAAAACAAGAATACAATAGTGTAATAAGTTCAAATATAAAAATATAAGTGGTGATAACGTGATGCACTCACAAAAGTAATATGCAAAAGAGGCCCATCGAATGTGAGGATAATCTTCTGAATATCTGGAATGGAAATGAAGAAGACCACAAATGGTGCAATATCAGGAATACTATATTTAATAAGGAAAGAGCTGATGAAACACTCACAAATAAGGTGGCATAACCGAGATGTTATGCAAACAAACGGAATAAAAACGTCCAGCAGATCAAAAGTGTCCAGATATAATACGGTCTCAACGCGTTTCGCCAAGCTTAATTGGCTTCTTCAGGAGAAAAGTCAAAATATTCCGGCAAATGATCTATAGGTCCGCATCAAAAAAACTCTCATTTTATAAGAAGTTCCGGATAGTTGTCCTACCTCAACCTTCCTCAAGCTTAATGCTTCTTCAGGAGAAAAGTCAAAATATTCCGGCCAAATTGATCTATAGTCAGCATCAAAAACCTTCATTTTATAGAAGTTCCATATGTCTCATACCTTCAACCGGGTTATATGACACAACTATCCGAACTTCTTATAAAATGAAGGTTTTGATCGGACCATAGATCATTTGCGGAATAGTTTGACTTTTCTCCTAAAAGCCATTAAGTCTGGCGAAACGCGTGCGGAACCGTATTATATCTGGACACCTTTGATCTGCTGGACGTTTTTATTCCGTTTGTTTGCATAACATCTCGGTTATGCCACCTTATTTGTGAGTGTTTCATCAGCTCTTTCCTTATTAAATATAGTATTCCTGATATTGCACCATTTGTGGTCTTCTTCATTTCCATTCCAGATATTCAGAAGATTATCCTCACATTCGATGGGCCTCTTTTGCATATTACTTTTGTGAGTGCATCACGTTATCACCACTTATATTTTTATATTTGAACTTATTACACTATTGTATTCTTGTTTTTTCTTTTTTCACATGTTTATGCGCCCCATTTTTTGATATATTTGCTGTAACAAGTTGACATCTTGGGATCCAAGATATTGGATCTAAGAGAGCATCTGGCAACACTGAGGGACATTGATAATATGGAGAAGAGCTTACTCCTTTCGAAGCAGGCACTGGCTGGGGTAAGTGCTGGTGGGGGTGGAGGAGGTATCTAGAGCACAGAGCTGGATAAGCCACAGCATGGGAAGCAGCAGTAACATGTGTAGGGTGGCTAGCTCTGGACTTGCTCAACTCAACATGTTTACCAGTTTGTGTGAGGATGCTGAGGAGATCAGTTTAGATTTGGGATTAATGGGTTGATTCACCTAACAGCCAGGTGAGTAGCCTCTCATGTATGGTGGAGGATAAATAGGCTAGGAAGGCTAGACAGGTTGTGGTCGTAAGAGATAGGTATATCCAGCCCAGAAGTCAAAGAACACAATGGTGGGGGACCTTACAAAAAGAAAAAACATGGAGCAGGGATCTTCAAGGTCATATTACCTGTACTACATGCTACACCAGGGAGGGTACAGGAGCTTATGGATGGTAAAGATAGCATTAAAGGGGTAGGTAGCGTAGGTTCAGGACATGGCTTAGCTTTGGGAGGTTTTGGAAGGAGTGGTGAGATCAGCATTGATACAGAAATAGCTAGACATCAACATATTCAGGCATGTAGCTTGGTGGTGATGTATACAAATGCCTGTAGTTTAGGGAATAAGATCCCTGTAATTACTGCATTACTAACATGTGATAAAATGGATTTAGTGGTACAATCAGTGATACAATCAGCAAAATTATTACTGTGGCTATTAGAGGATATGTTATACAAAAGAAGGGGTTACCCTTCATGTAAAAAACAGTTTAAAGGTTAATCTTATCCAAGGTAAGGAGGAGGAAATAGAGACAGTTTGGGTAACTTTAGAACTTGGTAACAAGTAACAACTTTTATTATGCCAAAATGAAGAAGACCATGCTAGATTTAACATTTACTAGACTTACGCATTCAGATTTGTTAATAAAAAGGTTGATAAATCATTTTTATATAAATATATAAGTGAATTAAAAAAAACATAAACCAGGAAAAATTAAACTACGGACAAATGAAGGGAGTTATATAAATGAGGATAAAGATCTAGCTAACTTTTAAAATAAATACTACTCTTCCATTTTTACAAAGGGAAGAAATCTCATTAGCAAAGAAAAAATAGGTTGACATTTAAAACAGGTGTGTTTACAAAGTAAAAAGGACAAATCCATGGAACCCCATGAGATACACCCAAAAGTATCAAAGAACTCTGGAATGTCCTGGCAAACAATTAGCAGACTTATTTAACCACAAGGAGATCTTGTCAAAATAACTTAATTTATTTTTTTTTGACTGAGTAACTAAAATAATAGTAGACCAGGGAGGAGCAGTTTATATCCCCTATCTAGATTTCATAACGTGTCACCCTGAGAAAACTCGGTTGAGTTTCAGAAGACAGAAGGTTGTAGTTAAGGGTGTATATTTGCATTGGGGTTTGAGTACTTACATCAAGAAATGGGCCAAATGGTTCTTATCTGCTGTCAAATTCTATGTTTCCATGATGGTTAGCGCAGCTGACCTCAGCTGGAAACCTTTTTAGGGCCTTTTTGCAGGACCATCTCTAATATTGGATGGACCCCCCTACACAAACACACTCTCTCGTATGCAATCACACCCTCCACTTAAACACAACCGCCACCACAAAAAAACAAAAGTACTTGACGCACTGACTCTGCAGATTAGGAGGAGGCTGTCAAAGTCAGTGTGGTTTTCACTCATTCTGACCCTATTCTGAGTCTGTGTGAGACTCCCTTACGCCACATAGTCAGAGCTGAAGAGGGGCACAGTATAATGCTGATCGCATAGCAAATGAATGGTGGGGGTCTGGCTAGCAACCTGAAATGGACATGCAAGTTGCGGTTAGCAATGGCCTCAGATGTTTAGGCATCCTGTGTGGGCCTCCCTCATTGTTCTCCCTTCCTTGTCCTCACTCCTTTTATCCCCTCCTTCACTGTGCCACACCTCTTTTCCTCCCTCATGTTTAGGTATATATCAAATAAACAACACATGGAAACACAGCATTGCATGGATAGACAAACTGAATAACATACAAACCCAACTTGGACCAACTGAAAATAACATGCAATGAAGCTACAGATAAGAAAATAATGCATGGAGACACTAAATTGCAGGCATCGATCACAGGTCCCACACCCCAAAAGGGCAGCCCAGACTGCATGTTATACCCAAACAGCTTGTCTGTGCCATCTTTGCTACAAATAACCTGCTTGTGTCATCTTTGCTCCAAACAACCTGCATGTGGCATACTTGCTCGCACTTACACATCCATTTTCATGCTACTTACTGTACATATGTTTACTCATGTACTCATACTCATTCATTTACTCATCCACATATACTAATTCACACATACTCATCCATAATCCCTTCAGCATCCCCTTGCCTCACCTGCAGATTTCTCTGTGGCGCTCTTGTACCACCCAGGGAAAGCAGGAATGCTGTACTCCTGCTTCCCCTGAGTGGTACAAGAGAGGTTGCTTGCACAGTGTGCAAGCAACACAGAGGTAAGCTGCGGGCCCATACTAGTTGTGACCCCTATGACTGTGGTTGTTGTGGCCTCAAGGGGCAGCTGCTATGGGCCCCAGGAATGACTGGGTCAGGAGTAGCCACCCCTTTTACACATAGGTAAGCTGCAGGCTCATTCTAGTTGTGACCCCTATGACTGTGGTTGTTGTGGCCTCAAGGGGCAGCTGCTATGGGCCCCAGGAATGACTGGGTCAGGAGTAGCCACCCCTTTTACACATAGGTAAGCTGCAGGCTCATTCTAGTTGTGACCCCTATGACTGTGGTTGTTGTGGCCTCAAGGGGCAGCTGCTATGGGCCCACAGGAATGACTGGGTCGGGAGTAGCTACCCCTTTTGCCCCACCATAAAGACAGCCCTGCCTTTTTGTGGCATTTTTCCACCATTTGCTACCCATTCTTCTTCACAATTAGGGTACTGCTATGTCATATCACATATCATTATTATTATTATTATTATTATTATTATTATTCTCTATGCATGTTAATACTATGGTGCAATACTGATTTATTTAATTGTATTTACTATTTGGACTATTGTGTCTCTTTACATTTATCTTTCTTTTTTTTCCAGTTAATCAACCAAGAAGAAATATACAGAATACCTAGCATACAAATCAGTAGTTGCAACTATACTAATCTCTATGGCCCACCACGCTTTTGCAAGTTTACAATCTATTAGGAACTTGATGGGAATGAGACAGAATGTGAAGGACTGCTCAGGTGACAATGATCTAATTGTTGCAGAGGTCAGATACAGAAGTCATTGGCCTTATGACCTCAAAGTGAAAGGGTGTTTCCAGAACACACATTTTGGATATTAAGAGTACACACTATATGCTTCTGTGAATAGATGTGTCCAGGTAAACATGGTTTTCCATGAAATCAACTGCCATCTTACTCTTTTCTACTGATCAAGCTTCTGCAAGCTAATAAATATAAGAAATCAACCTTCCAATAGGATTTACTTTGGCATCTCTAAAAGATCTTAGTGATTCAGAAGCAATCAACATGAGTGTTTAATAATAGACAATTTGTTTATATTCCATAACCAATAACACAGATGTTTAGAGGCAAACATGTCATTCTTTTATTACAAAAAGCTTATAAATACATTTAAAATGTTTATTTAAGTATTAAGAAAACATATGGACAGCCGGTTATTAGAATTTTTTTTTATAGGTGACAGCTCTGCTTTAAATTATGAGTTGTAATCAGACTGATTTCCAGGTGGAATATAATCTAAATATTGCACACAAATTATGACAGTAACACAATGGTAAAGCAGTATGAAATTAGATAGGAAAAAAAGGTAAACTCTGCTGGGAGCAACAGAAAGGAAGGTTCTGAACACAGTTGATGTTTCATAAAAACTGTCATATACCTTCACTCTTGAAATGAATGGATTCGAAGTGTGGGAAAAGCAATGTTATGGTAAAATAAGTCTAAAATGTAAAAGGTACCAATCAGCAAGGGAGGTTAATTAGTAACATTTTTGTGAATCTGACTGACATTAATTCCACCCAAAACATGCTGGGGGCTCCAGGTACGCAATATTAACCTCGAGGCGTGTTATCTTTTCTATTTGCATGGATTCCCATACAACTGCTTTTGAAGCTATTATCACAAGTTTGCACATAACATAAAAGGAATGAGATGAAATAGACAGGCTAGAGCAGAGTATTACGGTAATTCCCATAACATTTGTTAAATGGATTCTCTAGAAACTTAATTTTAATGAACCTGAAAGAAATAAAAAAATACATTAGAAAACAAAATTAAGTCAAAACCTTTAAATCTAAAGAGTTTCATTAAATAAAGCAGGCGCTAGCCGTTTCATGACACAAAACTCACTATATATATCAGACGATTAAACGATTCTGACAAATGTTTTGGTTCGTTTTTGGCCCATTCGTTTCCAGGCAATGGATTACGTTACATGCCCATTCAGTGATGAGAACAATCAGGCGATCCTGATCCTCCCCAGGCTTGGCCAGTCTACCAAAATTTCTCCAACAGCGCATTGACAACTCATCCAGGAGGTCACAAAATAACTCAGACTAACATGTGAAGAGCTGCCGGCCTTACTTGCCTCAGTTAAGGTCAGTTTTCATGATTCCACAAAAAGAGACTGTGCAAAAATGGCATCCATGAGAGAGCTGCAAGGCAAAAACCACTGCTGACCAAAAATAACACAAAGGCTCATCTCACATTTGTCAAAAAACATCTTGATGATTATAAAGTGGAACATTTTAGATGATATGGGTCCTGTTACATCTGGCATAAAGCTAACATAGCCCTCTACAATAAGAACATCTTACCAACATGGTGGTGGTAATGTGATGTCTGGGCTGCTTTGCTGCTTCAGGATGTGGGTGACTTGCCATAATTGATGGAACCATGAATTCTGCTGTCTCCCAGAAAATCCTGAAGGAGAATGTCTGCCCATCAGTTTGTAAATTAAAGTTCAAGCGCAGTTCGGACAATAAAAGCAATTCATGCTCAAAAACCCTCCAATGTGGCTGAATTAAAACAGTTCTGCCAAGAACAGTGGGCCATAATTCCTAGAGGTACATTTAAGGATAGCTCCAGTCATATTTAAGATGTATGCAACAAAGCATAAAATAAGGAATAGCATAAAATAGGTGGCATCCAAACCATTAGTTAACATCATAAGATATAACTTAACGTTACATAGAAAAAAAACTTAAACAAAACACTGAGACAATGCTGCTACAGGTTGCAAATGCTACAAATGATGGGTAATTTTGCCAAAGGATATGGCAAGATACCTGATAGTATCTCCTCTCCACTATCTTCCTCAGTGATAGGTAATATGGTTCAATATTGAGCCAAAAACATCTTGTTGGTTGCAGATATTGGGACTGCTAGTGTCAACAAATAAAAAGGAGAAAATAATAAAACTATATAGAGAGATTAATCAATTTGCAGCTATTTTATGAGGAAGCTTCTAATGTAAGTACTTCATTGTAGGCAGTGGCGCCGGCGGGGGGGGGGGGGGCAGAGTTTTCAGCAACCGTTCGGCGCCTCTCACTCTCCTCTGCAAGGCATCTGTCATGGTGCCAGCATTTCATGCTGAGCGCCGGAATATGACGTCATATTCTGATGCTCAGCTGTGAAGCAGCTCGTACCGTGGCAGAGCAGGAAGACAGAGGAGGAGTAGTAGTGAGGAGTGGGTACATAGGGAAAAGGGAGTAGATAGGGGGAAGAGAGTGAGAAGGGAGTAGATAGGGAGAAGGGAGTGAGAAGGGGTAGATATGGCAGAAGGGAGTGAGAAGGGGTAGCATAGCGTGAGGGAGGTAGAGGGGGGTAGATGGTCAGAAAGGAGGGTAGCAAGAATATTAAAATAAAGATTCAGAATAAGAGAGCGTAAATGGATTAATGTGTGGATGAATTGTGTGATTGAGTGAGAGTATGAATTAATGTGTGGATGAATTGTATGAATGAGTGAGAGAAGTAACTTATTTGTGAGAATGAGTATGTGTAAATAATTTGTGTGAAAGAGCGAAAGAATAAATGATTTTGTGAATGAAGTGAGTGAGTGACTGTAAAAGTGTTTGTGTAAATCATAGGTGTATAATTGATTTGTCAAAAAGGCATAGATGGTATAAGCTGGGTGTTTAAGCATTGGGAACCAAGATGGCACAGGCAGGGTGTTTATACAACAAAGATGGCACACGTAGCGTGTTTATGGGACAAAGATGTCATAAGTTCGGCTATTTGGGGACAATGTTGTCTCATGCTGGGCTGTTTGGGGACAAAGATGACACGTCCTATGTGTGTGTCATTTGGGTGCTGGTCAGGTTCTATGTGGCCAATGTGGATGCCAGGGCTGGCTTCGGTGTGTGAGACCTGTGATGTATGCCTGTAATTTAGGGGGCTTTAGCTGTACCGTTAATGCTTTTTTTGTTTTTATGTGAATACCAATTGATCTATACCTGTTTTTTGTGTTATTCTGTTAATCTTTTCCTGCTATGCTATGTTTCCATACATTATTTATGTTTACCTGCAAATACAGGATTTGTATGTAATTCAGTTGATCAATACCTGGAGTGCTGTTTCCATGTGTTGTTTTTTGTATCTATACCTTCCGTGCTGAGTTTACATGTGATTTCCAGTTGATCTATACCAGTAAAGCTGGGTTTGTATGTTCTGTTGATCTATACCTGCAATGCTACGTTGCCATACATTATTTATGTATACCTGCAAATACATTTATGTCTTATTCAGTTGCACGTGCTGTTTCCATGTGTTGTTTATTTGATCTATACCTAAACTACAGGGAGTAAGTAAAAGAGAGGTATGGTTTAGTGAATGAGGGGAATGAGGGGACAAAGGGAATCTGGGGATGATTACAGGGTAGAGGACCTCTCAATGTCACGGTGCGTTCAGAAGGAGGGAAGACTACTGACTCTCACAGTCTTCCCCTGCTCTGCAGTCAGTGTGACAAATATTTTTTTTGCTGTGGTACTACATGCATATAGTATTGAAAGTAAACTACTGTTGGTGAGCGTGGGAAGGAGCTCAAAGCTTAGTCGACCATCTTGGTTGCTGGCTAGCCATGCCCCCTTGGGAAACTCAGATGCTGCCAGGTCTTTGCTGAAGTGTAGAGAAAAAAAAGAAGAAGGTTCTTTTATGCAAAAGTCAAAATAGGAACAGTAGAAACCAAAGCTGAGGGGGAGGAACAAAACTATAAACTATAGCCAAGGTCCAATTGTGGAAAGCTTCTTACCTGGGTCATAACATCCAACTATGGGTCTGTGTGATATGGGGACATAGAGACTAAATAGAAACAATGGTTATTATTATTATTATTATTTATTTATAACAATTATTTATTATAATTAGTTATTAGTTATTTATAACTTACAGAAACAACAGGTGAGGAGGGCCCTGCTCAAACTTATACAGGGAACTCATCAGAAATATGTTATCTGTGCCATCTATCAACACAGTGACTATGTAGGACCTAGAATATAAATGAACTAACCTGAAATAGACATCTGTATCACCTGGCAAAACAGAAACCCAATGGGAGCAGAAATACAAATGGGTTCAATCAAGAGTGACCTTACACTTGATTGGCTAAGCCAACAGAATGGGCAAATCAGGAATGCTTTGATTGGTCCCTTGCTGACAACTTATTGATTTCTTCCACAGCTGCAGGGATTTTGGGTGCCACTGCTATGTTTTGGAACAAAATGGGCCCTGGGTGGGATATTGTTCCCTGCATATTCCTAGCCCAACATTATACTTTCTGGCTACCGAACCTTACCTTTTTTAACTGATCTTGATTTTGTCTCATACTTGGCCAATGTACATTGATTGCTTCTGCTCATGGTTCTGACTCTTGCTCTCTTTATACTATTTGGAAATTGTTTGACTCCAGTCTCTGCACTGGGGATACTATATAATAGACTGACTACAGTACTGGTTACATTACAGTAATGTAGCTAGACACAGGCAACCCACAATCCACTAAATATAGTAAACTGTAACATATATGAACACATAAGCCTATACTCCTTGACTTTACTATACTGTTGCTCAGAATGCTAAAATGACAAATGCTGCTGATAATGACAAAAGTGCTTTGTCATTAAGATTCAATAATTACATCTGTAGCCCAAGGAAAATGTGGGACCTTATTTGTCAATGGGTATACATTTTGCTGCTATCATCAAAATGACATGATAGCTTAAGAGTGAGCTTGCGTCACCACCAACCATATTCCTAAATGAGCCTCTATAAATAGTTAGATTTCCAGGTCACTGGTGATGAACACTTCACAAAGCCAGTAATAAAGAAACAATACTGTAACTACAGGTCAGTGGGTTTTGATATTGGTAGTGGGAAAGTTATTGGAACATCTAAAATCAAACAGCTTGGAAAATTGAGTACAACATATATTCTCAGCAGGCACATTATATCAAATGCGTTTGGTTTGATTTTTGTTAAGTAAGAAAGTAAAGATCTTAATAGACGAGCAAATATAGCTATGTTTTTGGTTAAACTCGAATAATGCTGGCAAAATATGAGTAATAACTTTTAAATATTTATGGTATATTGTTGTATAAAAAGACTTGTAGTGTTTGGTTCTTGATACTCTGATGTTATTTTGCACACTACATGGTACTCCAATTGGAATTCTGACTGTGCTTTATTTACTGACAGATGGGAATGTCCTTACGGAGTTCACTTACATTCAAGCTGACTTGAGTTGCCCCTTTTATGCAATCTCCGTCACAAAAACCTGAGTTGCTTCCAAGCTAAAACTTGATTTAGATTGTTCTGTTTTATCTGGGTTCCTTAACAGTTGTGGAGGAACAAAACACTTTTTTCAAAATGACTGTGACTGGAACCAGTGGTCTTTAATGGGGATCACTGGCCAACGCACTGGTCAACGTGCTTTTATACAGTGCAGAAAACAGCAGCGAATTATGTAAATTAGGCATTAGAGGTTTTTTTTCCAAATAACAGCCAATCTTGAGTGGAATCTTGATTCTTGCATAGCCTCAGGGCATGGATAAGATGCCTAATAGGATGATCTCTTCCTCTCTCCATCCCTCTTCCCCTGGAATGACTCTTCTCCCACTGGGCACCTACTATCATCCCACCTATCCAATTCATCACAGATTGATCATTTTGTTTCTCTTGAGTTGGAACAATAAACATTAAGCTGAATTGTGGTTTTTTTTTATCCAATAAAATTTTTGTTACAAACTAACATTTTAGTTAAGCAACCAGAATGTGATAGCAGCAACAAGATGCCAGTAAGCTACTATTTAACTAGCAGCAAATATGGTGCAAAAGAACAATGGGCAAAGTGGCCTATGCAGATTCATTGATCAATTAGGAATTCTATGTCAATGTCCCATTTAGAGCAACATTTCCTAAAGCCTGTACAGCTATTCTGCATGAGTTTTATTGTTTTTGTACTATAATATTGAACATTGGCATTATATTAATATGAATGCCCCACTTGTATTAGTGATCTAATAAGATCGGTAAGATCTAATTACTTCTAAATACATTAGTCAGGTGTAAGTGTAATTAGTAAGTGAATGGTACAATGTTTTAGCGCCTTTATGTTTCTCTTATTTTTCTGTTTAGTGAACATTATTGATTTAACAAATAGAAAACAAGAGGACACCTAACAAGGTAACGTGAAGTACTTGTGACCACGGATAATTGAATAACCAGCTCACCCACTGGATTTTTTTTCCAAGGTAGATTCAATATATTAAGTGTAAAAATGTTACTCACTGAACAAGTCAAATGCAAACAACTGAAAATCCTATTGATGCAAACAATTTTGCATGTAATTGAATGACATCTTACATCTCATTTCTTTATAATTACATTACCAACCATTATAAAACGATTTAAACACCAGTGGTGGTAAAAGTCATTCTAGACACATAGCTCATTAAGTTGACTTACTGTTATTTATGTTTTCATTACTGTTTTTTGTTGTATATGTAAGAACAATAGAACAGCTGAAAGAAGTGGTATATGGTCTTAAAGGGACACTCCAGCTATCATATGCACCTTCGTTCTGGGTGCCCCCTTTAAATTTTTCACCATGGTCCTTTTGCAATCGCATGGGGTATAGAATTCACCAGAATTCCCCAAGGTATCTTTCAGCCAAACACATGTCGCTGAACTCTAGTCACCTCCAACACTACAGGTGAAATCCCACATATGCCAATGAACTGTACTCACACCCAAGCATCAAATGGAATTAAAAGATCCATGGTTGGAAAAGTCCCCGGCATGTTTTAAAATGGCCACGGCTAAGGACCTCAAATATACTAAATCTTGCAAAACTCATGGTTTGGAAGCCAGTTTAGACTAATTTATGGTTCTCATTCTGCCTGAAATAAGCAATCCACATAGAATTCTGCATAACTACTGTATAAACTGGATCAGACATCCCTACTACTAGGTAAAAAGAACTTATGTAACTGCTGACATTTACGATATGCAAATGAGGTGCAATATAGAAATGTATTCATGGTTAAAAAAATAACCTCCTGCATTTCTTGTACGAATGGTTAGTGATAAATCACTGGCTTTCACTGTTTTTGCTACTAAATATACTCATTAAAGATTCCATATGTTTAAGATTAAGATCCAGGAAGCATGTGATAAAAATATGAATGCTTATATGCATACCTTGATTACAGGTGACTCAAGTGTCTTTAAATAATGATAATTACATGAGGACCAGAATGAAAGTCATTTGGTTAATGTGTTTTGCGACTCACTAGATAGAATCTTCACAAAAGGGGGATTAAATGTTTAACATTTCCCAGGTTTCCGATTAAAAAATATTTAAAAAATGGGATTAGAACATTGGCGACCCGCTTTTACGCTTTTACTCGCTAAGCCTGACAGAACTATACATCAAGATAGTATATCGCTGGTATTTAGTCCCAAGCATACTTGTTCCATGTCGATTTAGATCAATTCTCATTAAAACAAAAAATTTTAATCGCTCATGTATTCTTAGCAGCTAAGATCATCATGGCTAGACAGTGGAGAAAAGAAGAATCAATTAGTTGGAATATGGTCTATAATCAAATACAATTTCAATACTTAATGGAAAGAGGATATTTCTTTAAAATGAATAACATCAGTAAATTTGATAAAGTTTGGGAACCATGGAAAGCAGTCCTGGGAGCTGGATTAGATGAATCTGTTAACTAAAAGGTATTAATAATATACATACTAAAAAAAAACAAAACAAAAAAACCCCCAAAGATTCTCCTTTCCATATATCTCCTTCCCTGGGCGAACAGTTCATCTCATGCCCTGATAGACTGTCTTAGGTCTCTCCCATGAGAATGCTCGATGGATGAATGGGTTTGATTGTTTGTTTAAATTTTTGGTATTTAAATATTCTCAAATTAGAAGGAAATATCTACAATTCTTAAAGCCGATAGAAAAGTATTAGATACTCACTGCGCATTTGTAATTTTTTTTTCTCCTTTCTCTTTATTATCTAAAATTTTGTGTACAATGGATATTACATTTGTAATGTACAAGAAATGGCTTGTTTTTGAATTGAAAAATTAAATAATAAAAAAAATATATATTTTTAATAGAACATAGATAGCATTTCTGTATGACCCATTTCTGTATGACACTGTATGACCCATGCAAGCAGCGTCGTATTGTCACCTAGGCAGAGATCTCCTTTGTAATAGTGTATGGAGCACTGTGCCTAAATGGTGCTCAGCATGGTAGAGGGTGGCTATGGAAGGTCAGTGGTAGTCGGTGGCCAGTGTTCTGCTCTGGCTCAGTCCTAGGGCAGAGTTCAGCCAAACATATGCCTCTGCGTCCAAATCTAATTTATTGGTACCCCAAATATCAAGTACTTTCTAAATGTGAGGATTTAAAACCTCTAAGCCTCATTTTCCAACCAAAGTGGCAAGATAGCACACTTAATTACTGCTGATTTTGTGTTATTGTCTTGACATTGTCTGAATCCACAAAGAAGAACGCTTGATTACAGCAAAAATGAACGGGAACCATGTGCCCGCTTTTAAACTCATTAAGAATATCTATTTAACTATTTGAAACAACTGGATAGCTATTTTTACCAAAATCACCTTTAACTGGGCAAGCTATCTATTAGACAGCAATTTAATTGGTACAGAACATGTGAACCCTGTTTTCCGCAGCATCTAGCAAAGCACATAGCTGATCTTTTGTACAGATCAGACTGCTTGCTGCGATTCTTTTTTTTAATTGCAAAATCCTAATTGTGGCAATATTCTAACATTTTATATTCTTCATTGTTGGCAATGTTGATATATTTTACAAACGCATATATTTTTATTTGTACCGGGGGCTAAACTGCTTTATCCCTACATAAATTGCGCACATGAAGCGCAGTTCACACAGTATTATTGGATTCATTTGTTACTGAGTCACTCAGCAACACTTGACAATGATTTTAGGAGAAATGTGGACTATTGCCTCAAACCATTTAGCTTCACTGGGATTACTTAAAGTAGTGGAACTTCATAAATCATTTCTTAAAATGTCATAAGAGAAATTGGACAGAATGCCGACAGTTCCCAATTGCATGTATTTTGGCGATCTAAAAAAAGCCTAATTTTGTTAATAAGATCGTTTGATACTATAATCTTGGTTGTTACTTGATATTGTCAAGGATAATTTATTGTGTTTTGGGTAAATAGTTTCTTTTGACGAAAGGGTACAGATATACATTGAAATATGAAATATGTATTAGAAACAAAAAGAAAGTCAGTATATATACAATGTAAACAAATGGAAATGACAAATACAGAAGGAAAACAAACGTACAAACATTGTCTCTTTTCTTTCCTGCCATATATCTAGTATGGCTGGTTTTACACTTAGAATTTATACTTTTAAATTAACTCTCTTTCTATTTTCTGAACACAGGGAATTTCCCCAGAGACGAAGAGTCCTGAACATTGCTTACTCTTTTTCATATAACCCTGTTTTGTGTTTAGCAAAGTACAAGGATCAAGCTATATGTGTTTCTGTCAAATATAATTGTCCCCTAGCATGGCACGTCTGGCCATTATGCATTGTATATTGTCACACCAAGCTCAGTAAGACTTTTTGTTTTAATTATTAACACCTTCATTAGGTGTTCCATTGACATTTTATTGTAAGCCTATACTAGCATATTAAAGCCATTTTATTTTTTAAGATACATTTGAAATGTGTGTGGCATTTAAGGAGGTTACTGGTAATACCAAAAGTGCTGCAATTAAAAAAGAGTAGAGACTATATGGAAACTATAATGTGGATTCTTATGACACTTTAAAATGTAAAATACAAAAGCTTTGCTTTAGAATGTACTCTGCAGTCTTGTTCTGATAAAGAACCCGTTGCATGCTTAAGGCTGTTATATGTCCTTCAATTGATACCTAGAAACAAATATTGCCATTCATCAATGTACACAATGGGGTCCAGAGCATGTATATAAAGCAAAGTGCAACCTTTTTTCCTTTATCTTTAGGTCATTTCCACCACAAAATGCTCGAAAGATGATCTGACATGCTGACGTCATGCCGTTACGTGTCCATTCTTGCGAACCGATCGTAAGTAAACTGGGGAATAGTTGTGCTGCAACTATGTCCTTACTTGCGAGAGTCCTTAAAGTGAACGTCCTTAAAGTGGGGTATGCCTATAGTTAGTTGACTGCAAGGGGGTTCTTTCTAATATTGTATGACAGATTAACATTTTATGTTACGTAGCATTAAAATGCATAACTGTGTATAAAAGGCATAATAGAAAAATATCTTATGTTTTTATAGTTCATGTATATATATATATATATATACATTTCATTATCATTGCCTTGGTTGTAATTGATTGACCCAAATGTTGTCCCATAATTATTCTGTATAAATATCACCCGTGGATATTCACTTGCTGTATTCTTGCTGTGTGTTCATTTTTTTTTCCACAATTCATTTGTAAATTGTCATTTGTAACTCTTTAAACTTTGGTTATTATGGAAACTACAGATGTAAGGCGAGATTAAAAAAAACCACAATACCGGTGGAGAGTGATTTATAAAGGATAAATTATTTTTCATTTCTTCTTTGTTTTCTCAACAGAGAGGTCTTTATAACTCCCATGGGCTACCAGCGGAGTCAGATGATAAGTTCCCGTAACCTAGTATGATGTACTAATGACCACTGTATTTTTCTGTACTCTTTTACATGTCCTCACTTTTCCTGACCCACTGACATTTTCAATAACCTTTTGTAAGATATGAGAAAATGGAATAATAGCCTAGAGACACTTATAAGGCTTTTCTTGCACAAGGTTATAATGTTACCAAATCTCCATATTTTCGACATAAAAGCAACACCACATCTAAATTATCAGTGACATTTATTCTTTAATTAAAAACAATAAACTCCACACACACAGAAACTTAAAAGTTTTTACCCATTCTAATGCCTCTAACAATGGAGCAGGACAAATGGCTGGGTTGCAATAATTTATTGTAGTTAATTTTACAAATAGAGATTGAAAATGTCACAGAAACATTATTATTATTAACATCATTTATCATATATATTTTTTCTCATCTTTTTGCTTTAGTTTGTTCTCATATTATTTAATTATTTTATACAGACAAAATTACACTTTGATGTGCATATCCTTTATTTGCACTTAATCACTATTTGTTATAAATTAAGTCTACTTTATTTTTTTTTTTAAAAATAAATGTTGCATTAGGAACATCATTGCTAGTACTGTTAAGTAGCTACCTAACTCTTTGCCAGAAATGATTTATTCATATTTGTTATCTTTACTGTATTTTTTTTCTGGAAACACTTTATTGTCATGTTACACAAAAGCAGGCACTTATAAGTTGATTACGATAGAAACTGAACAAGCTTCTTAAAACTTGTGTTGCTTTAATGTGATTAAAGTTTTATGTGAAACAATAAAGTAATACATCTACAAAGGCTTATTGAGAGCCCAATCAATGTTTGTACGGTTGGATGGTTGAACATACCATGTCTTACATGAGTATAAAAGCCCAAAATGTTAATTTCAGTTCTTGGTGATACTGGTACACAGAGGTAGCTTTCTAATCTGTACTTAATGACCGAGTTCTTATTTGATTACAGCTAAACTCTATAACAAAGCAATGTATTATGGTCAACCCTACATTTTCACTCTGATGTATTTCATAAAATGGTCTTGATTTATTCCCCTGAACATGCAAAATTTCAAAAGGATGAAGCTTGAAGAGTTTTTTTTTTTTTTTTTGGAAAGATCTGAAACTTTCACAGCATATTAATCGAAGAACTCCTATGGGGAACGGTAATAAGTGTTTCTGAAGTCACTGAAATTAGATTGTGCTTATCACTCCATGGGCTCCCAACAAAACACAAGCCGGCAGTGGGTCTTGCTCTCTTGTTATTAGAAGTGCAATGATTTGAATTGATTCTCTGAGCAGTACAAGAGAATCAAATTATTTCTGTGAAGCATTCAGTAGGCTTGTAGCCAGTTGTCAGTATGGAGACCTGTGTCCAGTGGCATAAATTTGATTCATTGGACAATTACCCTACATGCTCCTCTTCTGCACACCACTAATAGAGTATTAAGTAGCACTCTGATTTCCTTGGGGTAAACATAATGCTGACAGCAATTTATTTGCTTGAAAGATTATTTTTTTAATGTAAAGGGTCTCTAAAAAAAAAGTCTACCAAATGTATTAATCTATCATGTTTTTATTTAAAACAAATACTAAAATATGTTTTTAAACTAATAGGACAACTATTGTGACATTGTGCCATCTGACACTAAACAATATTTGCCAACCTTTAATCAATATCAGTACACATTATTATAGAAGTTGTCTGTCTATCTGTGTACTTAAACGGCAGAGGGCCTAGAGGGCTATAAATGTAAAATAATGCACTCGGGAAGTAACAATAGAAAGGCATACTATACCATTGGGGGTACTGCCCTGTTAGCAACAACATAAGGGAAGGACTTAGGAGTAATTATTTCTGAGGGCTTAAAAGAAAGTTGGCAATGCAACAAAGCATCAGAAAAAGTAAGCATGGGTTGTATAGCTATAGGCATTAGTAGCAGAAAGAGGAAGGCGGGTCTGTCACTTTACAGATCAGACATCACCTAGAGCAGGGGTGTCCAAGTTTTCTCTGCAGTGGGCCACTTCATCAGAATTGTATACATGCGCGGGCCGCACTCATTTTTCACTGTGAGAAAATATAGCCTTTAATAAAATATGCAGATTAAAATAAAGTAAATGACACAAAACCTTTACTTTTCCTCTCACTGATTTCTGGGCCTAGGAATTTTTGTGACTACAAATCCAGGATTCAGGATAATTAAAAATGAAATAGTTCTATTTATTCTAGGGATGCACCGAAATAAAAATTCTGGACCAAAACCGAAAATTCAGGGTTCACTTAGCCGAAATCCAAAATGACCCCCCACCCTATAAAATAATACCCCCCCCATTTTAACACACCTCAATTGGACCAAAAAATCAGCAATATGACTTGGCATGATAGGAGTGTGCTTGCTAACCTAGTGAATGCTGGAACCTAGACATGATGGGACTGTGATTACTGTTAGCAATCACAGTCCCATCATGCCAAGTCACCAGTACATGACTGTACAGCGGTGGCTGTAAGTGCATGTGCAGGACCCCATACTGCTGGCAGCATCAATACACAAGGGGGCAGCTAGCTAGGTTTCAGCATGTACTGGCTGACTTGGCATGATAGGAGTGTGATTGCTAACAGCAATCACAGTCCCATCATGCCTAGGTTAAAGCACTTACGCATCCATGCTATCACACACACACACACACACTCATTCATTCATATACTCATTCATTCACAGATTCATTCCATCAATCACGCATGGGATAGGCATATATGGCTATCCTGAAGCTACAACAATACTAAGAACTGATTAAGATTTGTGTCTTCACATAAGAAAAAATAGGCAGACTAGATGCACCTAATCTGCTGTCAAATTCTACATTTTTATATAGCACAAGGTTCCTCATCTCACTGCTGCTTACCCCTACCCTTGCTTACCTAGAGGGAAAATAGGGAGACATTTGCCTTGATATAGGCTAAGATCAGTCTTGTGATCCTTGGTTAATCTGCATTTAATAATAAGGGCACCAGGTTATCAATTCATGACATGGACCGTTATTTTGTACGAACTGTGGAGCAGAAGATACAGGAGAAGAACGACCTATGCAGATAGTGGCAAAGATGTCCTAGTTACACCACTGCATATGCTTTCATGAATTGCGAATTACATCTAAGTAACTAATGTAGTGTATGATAACATTATTGGCCCAACAGACAATTGTTATATGTAGCCCGTAAATAAAAAGCAGAATGTGCAGTTAAAGAGAATTATTTTTTCTGTAGATTGGAACCCATATTAAATTGTACAGTCACTTACAAATAAAACAAACATAAGTAAACACAATAAAAACCTAGCACTCATAAGAGCACTAATTAAATGCAAGTTAAACTCTGGCTTTTACTGGATAGCTAAACGCGCTAACCGCAAAAAAGCACAATATCAATGTAGAATTTCACAGAATTAGGACTTCAAAATGTAGCTTTGTTTCCTCTCTACTACCAGGAGAGGTATGAGGGCCTTGAGCTTTTGTTATTTCGACCATTTAAATACTCTTTTTTAATTAGGGACAAGTACATCTTGCTAGTGATCTCTGCCTGATGCTTTGCCTGCTGGGAAATGTAGTTTCCCAGTAGACATAAGCATCCCAGAAGGTAGAAAAATATTTGAATAATATGGTGCTATGCTTCTGCCTTTTGGCACTTAGTGGATCCTAATACAGTGCAGGTACACTTGTTAGAACAAGCAAAGCTGAGGAACTTGAGCAGATGCTGCTTGTGATAGCTGATGACCCCTCGTGGCTTCCTTTTCTTGTTGAGGTATACAGAATGCCAGGGCCGGCCCTACAATGGGGCCAACTGGGGCAATTGCCCCAGGCGGCACTTTAGAAGGGGCGGCACTTTGCCGCCCCAAGCGTTTTTTTTTTGAAGCGGAAGAGAGAGAGAGGGGCGCCGAGTGGTTTTCGCTTACCCGCTCAGCGCCACTCTCTCTCTCCTCTGCGGCGAGTCTCCCTGTTAGGTCTCGGTGCCGGCTTGTAATGCTGAGCGCCGGAAGTGGCATCAATTTCCGGCGCTCAGCATTACAAGCCGGCACCGTGGCAGAGCAGGGAGACTCACCGCAGGGCTCTTTATAGGTAAGTACCGGGGGGGGGG
>VKOC01027531.1:0-17993 GCA_009364415.1 Spea multiplicata
AAGCTGTCCGCAAATTCTTTAAAATGTTATATTTTCGTGAATAAAGGGGTGGTAATTCTTTGAAAGCCCCTTTGGGTTTTTGGCTGAAATCCAACATCTTGCTAGACCTGGAGGCTCTCATACCGAGCTGGAGGCCATTTACGCCGCGGACCCTCTAGATTCAGATTCTGATCTCTGGTTTCTAATCCTTTGAAATAAATTCCCTCCTGTACTTTGTGAAAACCCCTTGTAGTATTTAAATGTTTCTATCACATCCCCCTCTCTTTCTTCTCTCCCACCACTTTTCTCTCTTCTCTCCCAACCCCCCTCTCTCTTCTCTCCATTCGCCAACCCTCGCTCTCTTTCTCTCCCAATCCTCCTTTCTCTTCTCTTCTTCTCCCATCCTTCTCTCTCTTCTTCTCTCCCATCCCCCTCTCTCTCTCTTCTCTCTCTCTCTCTCTCTTCCCCCACTCTCTCTCACCCCCTCTCCATCCTCCCCCCACCCCCCTCCTCTCTTCTCTCCCATCCCCTCCTTCTCTCTCTCTCGCCCATCCCCACTCTCTCTCTTCTCTCCCAGCCCTTCTCTCTTTTCTCCCATCCCCTCTCTCTTCTCTCCCATCCCCTCTTTCTTCTCTCTCATCTCATTTCTCTCATCTTTCCGCTATAGAGCAGTCTCCAGCGTGGGATGCACGTTCTCTCTGTAGATCTATTGTGTTTGCTGTACCTCACAGCTATACATGAATGTCATCTGTAATGCATTAAATATGTATGTTGGTGATATACTATAGATGTATATACATGTTACAGTTATCACAGTTGGACGCCACTCTATAAAATGTAAATGTTTATAAGCTGCTCCTTTCAACAGCTTTTTTGCATCCCTTCCTTACAAGACACTGCAGTTCTTTACAAGCACAATCCGAAAAACCTTGCTTTGCAATAAATACAAATATTGACATCGTATCGACTGACGCTCTTCTTGCTTTCACGTTTCTTACTTCTCCCAAAGATCAATTATCCGGGCTGGAATTTCAGCTTTGTTTTAAAAATCACAAGAAAGACCAAAACCTCCCGTCCAAACTTTACAACTTCTCTTTAAAGACACTTGACTTCGCGCATGTGAAAAATACGGTAATTAAAATTAAGACGACGTTAACCATCCCTAGGGGAGAGCCCAATAGAGAGAGAGAGAGAGAGGACTGTGCATTAAGGCCTCTACTTCTAATTAGTGAGCTTAAAAGACATAAACTGCCTAACTGCCGTTTATATACATACATATATATATATATATGGAATATTTTTTTTATATTATTTTTTATCCTATTAGTCTCAGTGAAACGGGAACTATTAGGAAGGCAAATAACTTGTCTGAGATCTTTCATAATCACCCACGGTACAAAATAAACAACAAGTTATTCCTTTAAACATGTTTTGTCTGATTTGTTATCTTGAACAAAGAAAATTAGGAGAAATTTCAGGATTCCAACACACGATTAGCATTATCTTACAAAAACAGACGGAAATCAATGAAAATGCATAGCTTTTCCACAACAGAATCAAAAACACAAACAATTTAGAACGTAGTAAATGATTTGCTAAATAACCAAAAACGCTGATTATTTTTGTTTTTTTATTTTTGTTTTTTTTTTTTCAATTTAGGAGCTACAAAAATCCAATGTATTTTATCATCTTTACTTTTAGGCCACGTAATATTACATCTGTATTCGTGTCATGGTTCATAAGCTGCAGTTCTGTACATTAAATAAGCCTATGTATTATATTTTACTTATTAAAGTAAATTATATTTATGTGTATACAACAGGGGCAGCCATCATAACTTCTTGTTCTCAGGATCTGCATGATTGTTTCTCCCCATTAAGATATTTCTCCCCTAGTTGTTAAGTAATTGTTGCAGATGTAAGGTGGGGTTTGGAGGGATTAAAATTCAGGATAGACGATGCTTTCCTCCAGAACACAACTCACCCCAAACCAATGCCTTGGCTTCCTATGAAATAGAGCATCGCCATCCTATATACCATCTCAGATATTCCATCATATGCTTACTCACCCTAGTCAATTTCCTTATTGTATTGTGTATCGTGTACTGGTGTTAGAGTGAATGTATGCGTTTGTGTAAGTGTATGGCGTATGAGCATATAATGTTAGTACGAGTGTGTGTTACTGTATGGCATTAGAGTGTCCATGTGCTAGAATATAGTGTTAATGTGCGAGTTTATGCTGTTAGCGTGTGTGTTACTGTATGGTGTTAGAGCATGTGTGTAGTTTGTGTATGGTGTTAGCATGAGTGTGTGTGTTATTATTTGTTGTTAGCTTGTGTGTATATGTCAGTGTATGGTGGTAGTATCAGTATGTGTCGGCATATGGTGTTAGGGTTGTCAGTGATGAGCCTAGGGTTAGCGTGTGTGGCGGGAGATAGCGTGTGTATGAATGTGTAAATGTATACTGTTGGGGCGAATGGGTGAGCAAGTTTGCCTTTTAATATATGCATGTATGTGCACCCCGGTACTACTAACCCTAGGCTCACCCCTGTTCATACCTATTGCACCTCATTCAAAGTGTCCCTAGGCCTTTCGATTCTACTGTGAACTTGATAGCGTTAATAAATATACCTACATCGTGGACTCTCAGCCACAGACCTCAGCTTCCATTAAGTCAATTCTTAAAACGAAACACCAGCAATGCAATTAATGCGATAGACAAGCAACAATAACTCGTTATAGATGGTTCCGATAAATACATTTCGGTAAATGCGGCGGTAGCTACCATTTCCCTTTAAATATAATATCCTGCATCTTCTTCATGTGCCTTTGATTTGCTGATGAGCGTTCATCAGACGCTCATTCACACCTTGCGATTATCTCATTTGGAAAGTGTTAGACGCCGCTTTTAAGCGATCATTGAACCGCACAGGGCGACTTCTTCTCCTCGCAGTGAACAATCGTTCTGTTAAAGCCTCTTCTCCTGATTAGTTTGCGCTTCAATGATTCAGGATCTTTCTGCTATAAATAACTTTTTAACGATATCCCAACGATTTAGTCCTTTACAGTCCTCTACGCTACACCGACTTCCTTCCTTGTAGGCAAAGCATTCAAAATCAAGCTACTCACATTATTAAAATACACATTTATGGAAGAAATATTATTTATATCTATTTTTTTTATAATTTCTGATTACTTCTGTTTACTAATACAAGAGAAATTGTCTTTGTGGTTTGAGATACTTTTTAATTAGTCGACACGACCATAGAAGAGCGTATAGAGGTCCAGGAGAGGATTTCCATGCCATCCACGAGTCCCTTTTAAGTTTGGCCGGTCCCTCTTTGTAACTTAAACCCCTTCTTTCTTCCCTTGATGTCCTTTTCCCTGTCTCAAAATCCCATTCTCTTTCTCCCATTCTCTTTCAATAGAGCAGGTGGAACGGAGAAGGAGAGACACGGAAGCTGTTGGTAGGGAGAGAACGTGAGAGAGGAAGGGGAAAAAAACAACACATTCCAAAAACTAAAATTTTGAGCTTTTTTTCTTCATTTTCATTGGTTTTGTTGGGGGTTCTTCTTCCATTTTCAGACTTTCATAGAAATGAACACATTTAACAAAATGTAATAAAATGAAAAAAGATTATTTTATTATTGTTTTGTATAGCATCATCATTTTCCGTAGCGCTGTACAATGGGTAGACAGGACATAACAAGTAGTATATAACATAACAATTTGACTTACAGAGACAACAGGTGAGGAGGGCCCTGCTCACAGGAGCTGACAATCTATCTATCTATCTATCTATCTATCTGTCTGTCTGTCTGTCTATCTATCTATCTATCTAGTTAGATATTGACACTGTTCATTATACTGTAAACTTCACAGCGCCAATCTTAAAATGTGTTTTCACTCAAAGGGTTAAATCGCGAATACCCTTTTGTTTTTCATTAGGAGTACAATCCACTTTAAAATAAATTAACCATTTTACACACTATTGCCTCCATCTCAAAGCCTTTATAAACCGTAACGACAATAAAAAAATAATTCACTGATTCATGCTTAAAAACACACACAGAATTGGAATGTGTGGCTCATTTTACAAAGCATTAATTCTCCTAATCTACTCTCGGAATGCACATTAGGGATTGCGTTCCTTTTAATATCATTTGCAGCCCTGAAGGAAATAAGAAGAGTTACACATTAGTAGCCATTAGGTAATCAGAGAGGACATAGGCGCTTTGAAACCAGGATCGGAATTATTGGAGACTGCAAACTGAAAGGGGAGAATGTATATTTTCTTTTAAAATGTAATATATACAGAAATAAAAAAAGAGAAAGAAGAAAGGAGGAATAAACAAAGAAAGGAAGAAAAGGAGGAAAGAGAGGATGAAAGAAAAAGGATCTGAGAGAGAGCATTAACCAAGAAAGGAAGTAAAGGAAGGAAGAAAGTGGAAGAAAGTAAATGAGAGGGAGGCATAAAGGAGGCAAGGGGAGGAAAAACGAAAGCAGGAAGGAATGAATGAAAGGAAGAAATCATTCACAAAAGAAAAGATTAAAAAAGAGAGAGAGAAAGAGAGGGAGATAGAGAGAGCAAGCGAGAGAAGGGAATGAAAGAAATAACTAAAGAAGGAGGGAAGTAAAGGATGAAAGAAAGTAGTTAGAAAAGAAAAACCGTTCTAGGGCTTCACATAAACTGAAATACTAAATTGTTTCTAATAATTTCTGCCAAGAATTCACTTTGCCCAATAAAGAGTAACCTCCGGCTCATTGAGATTCTTGAAGAAAGGAAGGAAGGAAGGAAGGAAGGAAGGAAAAAAAGAAAGAAAGAAAGAAAGAAGGAAAGAAGGAAAAAGAAGGAAGGAGGTAAAAGAAAGGAAGGCAAAAAAAAGAAGGGAAGAGTTTAGAAAAAAGAAGGAAAGAAGGAATAAATGAAGAAAGGAAGGAAATGAAGAAAGAAATCATGAAAGAAATGAGGAAAGAAAGAGACAAAGGAAGAAAAGCAAAGTGAATGGTTTCAAGGTCTTCAAAAAAACTGAAATAATTGTAACATTTTCTGCCAAGAATTCCCTTTAAAGAGTGACCTTCAGCCCCCCTAGATTCTCGGGGCACCTTTTATCCTCCAATCTGCTGCTGGAAGCACCTTACATCTAACCACTCTATATATAACCTAACCTTATTAAAGTGAGTCCGCCATAACCCATACATTAGAAGCTAGCCGTCCGTGTATACCACGGGAGCCGCCACCTTAACTTCCTGTTCTCAGAATCTCCATGATTATTCCCCCCCATTAAGTTCTCGACGTAATCATTACAGCAACTCTCCACTAATAAGGAAAAAAATAAAAGTGAGGAGGCTTCCCGCTTCCCACTTGCCCTGGCCACGCGTCACCTGTAAATATAATATAGCGCAGGGTGGATTTATTCTCCTCTGTAATGGTAAATAAACATGCCTTGGGAACGCAGCGTTTGGATTCGGAATATGAGTCGCTGCCAATTAATTCTTTGTCAAGGTGACCCGCGAGCTCCATGTAAGCTCCAACTGTTTACCAGTCAAACACGCTTAATGCGACGTTAGCGGAGATCTAGAACAGGTCGGCCCATGATCAATATTACAAATGGATTAGGTTTCTTTATCCCTTAATATAAATATTTATTTTCGAAAAGCTGTAGCTGGCAAAGCATCGCGAAAGCAAAAGAAAAAACATTATTTTTTATTGATTATAATTTAGGTATTTTGGGCGAAACAGCACAGGCCTGCAAGAAATCCTCTGAATATCAGGATAAAACTGATTTTATTTTGTCCTGACTTTACATTTTAATTTAACTTCCCTCCCCCAAAATATTTTACTGTCTAAACCAATTTAAACTGAATACACAGAAATATATATATATAAAAAAATTTACAAATTTTTTTTTGTTTTAGATTTGATCTTAAATTGTAATTTGACCCTTTTTTCAATATTTTTACTTTAAAGAGCATCTTAAATTAATTTGTTTTAATAAATACTGGAAACCACGAAAATATCTAGTTGGAAGACTTTGAGTCGGTTATTATTCTACGTTCAGGAAACTTACAAATCTGAACATTTTCATGTATTTTGTAAGCTATGACATTAGAAATCTTCATGAACCACATTTTTTAGTAAACTTGCTACAATCTTATGTAAGAAAAACAATAACCTCCTCCCAATTATTATTATTATTCATTTTTTTGTAGAAATGTGTACCGCAGTAGCCCTCTTTCCTCCCTTGATGCCCCATCTTTCTTCTTCTGATGTTCTTCTCCCCTGATGCCCCTCTTTTCTAGGAGGTCAGAATGTTTGCGGGTATGAGGGGATCGCAGGGTTCTACAGCCCTAAAAGCCCCGATAATGTGTATAGAAACACTAAAAGCAGCACTTCACTTTGCTGGCTTACAGAGGAAACAAGACATACAGTGAAGCAAATGTATATATTATCATTAATATTATTATTTATAATTTTTACCGATCCCTTAAAAAATTAGGCATGGCTGTTCCTTCATACTTAGTCATCATTTATCGATATACTCGGGAACTCTTCGAGTCTCCGGGTCACTACACAGAGTCTCCGTCTCGAGTCGGGGGAGAGGTTATAAACACGCCCCACTCCCCGCCCACTTCCCTCTCGCCTACACTGTATGCTTTTGGGGCCAGCCCCCCTCTACGTCCGCGGCCCTGCCCACGAACATCTGTAGGACCGCCCACACGGAATCTGCTGGCTCTATATAAATAAATGTAATGTAAAGGATGGCTCCGGGGATCCAGGTGTGTGTGTGTGTCGCCATACAGCCAGGCAGTTCAAAGCTACAGGGGCAGAATCTTATCGAGAAGACGATATACAGAATATTCTGCCCCAGGAAGGGCTTTAACGCCGGCTCGTCTCCGCGCCTAACACCGATTTCTAATCAATGGTTAGCGGATTTATATATTGTATCACAATGGTGTTTTTAGAAGAGTAGCTCGATAGTCGCTAACGAGTACCGATGACCGTAAATTATTTTAGAGCTCCTCTCCGTCAATACAGTCCTGCTAGAAATTTTTTTTTAATAAAAAAAACAGTGCTTTCCGTTAAATAAAAGATGGGCCGACGGATTATATCAACGTTAGTATTTCACTTCAGAAAGATGTATTTTGGCTCAGCTGGCGGCTTCGTGGGAAGATTTAATGCCGGTAACTGGCAGGAGATGATGGATCGCGCGGGGATAAAGCACGCTTCCTTTATATTAGTGTAACTGGGGGGGAGCAGACACTTCGTGCTGATAAATTGGGTTGGATTGTCCACCACTGTGCTGAGTGACGGCCAACAGATACGACTGTATGTGGCCTTCTCAACGTGCGTTACTGTTATTGTTACTGTTATCATCAATTTTGTCATTTTAATGTTTTTAAAGTTCCCTTCTCTTCCCCGGTAGTAATAACGCAACGCAACGCAATACGCGGGAGCTCTATTAATATAACGTAATGATATTTAAGTAATGCCTACTGCAGATAGCAAAGAAAATATGGAGTACACTTTTCTTCTCTCTTTCCTTTTCTTTCTTCGCATGGCAGCTAAAGCTTCCGGAATTTGGCAAATAGGGATCAGTATAATGGTCTAGGGAGAGATGACGAGGCTGAAAGACAATGTATCGGGATGCGTATAAAGCTACATTCTAGTAGGACAATACAAATTTCTGGGCCGCTATTAGCTCTAAATGAAGTCATAAGTAATCTTGTGACATCACTAACAGAGTACATGATATAATGATTTAGAAAGAAGCCCGTCTCCTCTGTACCTCTGTACTATATCTGCCTTCTGACCAAGGAATTGTGTTTGATTATAAGGAATTTGTTTAAATATCCTTTCTTTGGAAGGGTCTTAAGTACGGTACTCTTCTTATTACTATACTTGGGAACCTTAAAAAATAATAATTATATATATATATATATATATATATATATATATAATGACTCTGAAACCCCCTCAAAATAACACTTTAATCACACAGATCTTTATTATGTGTTTTATTGCAGTTCTGAAGATTAAAGGTTGGAGTTATAGAAAAAACTCTTTTCTGTTGAACTACAAAACTAATTGGAATCTGAATTTAGCATTTGCTTTTGGAATGTCCTAATTAAAATCTCTTACTTTTTTTAAAAAAAGGGAAAACAAATCTAATTATTTTTATTGTACTGAAGGCATGCTTATTTTTTCAGTTAAATTGTATGCTAATTGGCTTACAGATTTAATGTAGCAGTCATGATAAAGATATATATTTATATATATATTTATATATATATCTTTTGAATAGAACAGTTGATAATTTGTCAGCAGATAAGACTTTTTTTCTCCATTTTTTTTTCAAGCCCTAATAAGAATCTTAGTTTTCAGTCAAAACATTCATTAATTACACGCTAGAATCTAAAACATTAAACATAAGGAATTTGGCAATATTGTGTTTAATGTCATTCCCATTAATATATACAATGAATATAGTCAAAAGCAGTAAACTGGCAATGTTTTTCCACTTAGGATCTTTGGGTTAGAATTTGCTTTTTTTGTAGGCTGTTCAATCTTTCTTTAATGGAGAAATATAAGAAAGCATATACATTTAACCCCCTATATACCACTGAAATGCATTAAGATTGTCTAGTTTTAGATGATGGGCTCTGGTTCTAACATTTCTCCTCCTTTGAAATGAACGTCCCCCCTTTATGTCTCTAAATCATTCTATCACGTCCCTTCTTCGCTCCTCAAAGCCGTACATATATTGCAATCCCTTATTCTTTCCTGATTAGTAGGTACCAACTGCGTTATATTATGTTTATCAACATTAAACTGCAGCTGCCATACACCATTCTTCTAATTCAGTCATGTGACTTCACCCACCAGGAATGCCCACCCTGTTGCAGACCTTTATATCCTCTGCTAACCCTCTTTATCATGAAATGTATCCCTGGAAATTATGATCAAGAGTTCTCTGCGCTAATGCATTCATATGACATCATGTATTGGGTATTTGAGTATGACATCATTCACTGGGTTTATTTATTTCTATTAACTCAACAATATCATAATACATGGTTAATTGGTTGACTTATTATGAAATAGTCACTCTCTTCTTGTAAGGAATTCTTGTAGGTAACGACTACTTATGTTTTGTCTTATTGCATGGCAACTAAATCCTCAATAGTCCGTGTCATACGATGTAAAAGCTATGGAGAGGAGCTTGAGGGATCTCGTTGGCTGAGTAAATACACTTCACTCGAATGTACAATATTTAATCCAGAACGTTCTAGTGGAAAGATGAGACATATTCTGTAAGCCGTTCTGTTTTTTTTCTAGAAAGCTAGAGATCTAATACGGCACAAAACATTTAAAATCGCCCCAAATCAAATTATTCATCGGAAATTCCTGAAGAATCATTTGTGATCTTTGATTCTATACCATTAATTATGATTTCACGCGCCCGTGTTTCTTTAATTACTCCTAGATAATCGCTTAAAGACAGATTTAAATAACATTTTCAATTTTTTTTTTAATTATTATTGAAATAAATGAAATTTAAAATGAACATTTCTACATTTAAAATATTTCCCCTACAATCACCCATAACAAAATAATTAAAAAAATAATAATTTAAATGAAAATGACCCAGAGACCCTGGGAAGCAGCCCTTTGCCCCGGAGACTCCGGGTCAAACCTGGTCAAACTCCTAGGGTATATCCAAAGATTCTATACCTTAAGATCCAGAAAAAGGGGGTTATTGGTCATAAGAAAATGCCCCGGGGCGATTCCTTTGCTGTAGGGGGGAGGGGCTACGTCTTGTAAACCTATTAGCTAACATGCTAATAGAACACTACACAACATCTGAAACAAACAACACATTAAGGCACATTAAAGGCTATTTTTGTAGTCCTATTTGTATGAATTATATGCTGGAAACATAATAGCCGGGGCAAACGCTGAGTCACAGAGGAGTTCTTTGTGCAGGGGATTAAATATCTACCGTATGTGACAAGAAACACAAAGCAAATGAACTTTAGAACCTCGGACCGAAAAAAGTATTAAGTGAACCTCCCATACAATACATATTTATGGCAAACACTATCACTTTGCCGGGGGTGGGGGGGGGCTTGGACGTGGCTAGTTGTAGTTAAAGGTAAAGCCAAAGTCTTTGGGCAACGTTTATTAAAGTTGGACATAACACGAGAGTTAAACCTTTCAGATCCCTGACTATAAAAGGCTGACTTTCAATGAGCTTCTTCTGTGGCAATAGCTGAGCTGGCCCTGTATACAGTATAGTCAAATCAGTGAAGTGACTTTTAAGGAATCTCCAGCGGGATACCGGTATATTTTTCCCGACTTTTTATTCTAGGATGGCATTGCGATCCAGGGCTTTGTGAATGGAATTGGTTAAAAAAGTGTTTTTTTTTAATTATTAAGTTTAAAAAACTACAGAAACTATTTAACGATAACAACAAAGTGGGATGAACCGGACAATACTGTTGTAGATTACAAAAAAAAAAAGGGTATTGTGCATAAGAAGTGATTCTGTCACCATAGCAACCTATAGGACAATACAATCAGTTGTTTTTTTTAACCTTGTTCAAGAATAACTTTGATATGTCGGTAATAACGAAAGATGACCATAACTGGGCACTTTCTGGCACCAGCTACCAGGATCCCCCGTCGTGGGATACGTGTAGGAGGTCCCACTGATTTCAAGGCGCAGTCCCGGTGACGGCAGTGGTAGACAAGTAGGATTGCCTCCCAGCAGAAGTGGTAGAGGCTACAGTGAGGGAATTTAAACACGCATATGATAGACATACGGCTCCTGAATCTAAGACTAGCAGGAGAAACGGGGAGACTAGACGGGGGCCGAATGGGGCCGATCTGCGGGCAGATCTGCCGGTTTTAGATATGAGAAAAAAACAGCCATACGTGACGAGTATGACTTGAATTTGTCTAATGCCGTAAATCACCCGTCTTTACTTTTCATTTTATCTATTATTCACTCTGTAAGTAATATTTACTCTTCGAAGGCAAATTTGGGCCGCGTTCTGTATTTGTGTTATTAGGCGCTGTTTACACTCCATGTCCGAGTATTCACACGCAAAACGTCTCACACGCAAAACGTCTCACACGCAAAACGTCTCACGCGCAAAACGTCTCACACCTCAAAACGCCTCACTCCTCAAAACGCCTCACTCCTCAAAACGCCTCACACCTCAAAATGTCTCACACGCCAAAACGTCTCACACGCAAAACGCCTCACACCTCAAAACGCCCTTCACTCCTCAAAACGCCTCACTCCTCAAAACGCCTCACATGCCCAAAACGTCTCACACGCGCAAAATCGTCTCACACGCAAAAAACGTCTCACACCAAAACGTTCGCAACACCTAAAAACACCCCTCACACGCAAAACGCCTCACACGGGGAAATAAACGACGCTTCACTACGCAAAACGTTTCTCACACGCCAAAAAACGCCCACACGCAAAAAACGTCTCACACGCAAAAACGTCTCACACCCCAAAACGCCTCACACGCAAAACGCCCACAACGCCGAAAACGCATCGGTCACACCTCACAAACGCCTCACACGCAAAATATCTGCCTCACAATCGGAAAAACGCCCTCCCACACGCAAAAACGCCTCCAACGCGAATAACGCTGCCACATCTCGCAAAACGCCCCCTCACTACGGATAAAACGCCTCACACGCAAAACGTCTCACACGCAAAACGTCTCACACCTTTAAGCCTTTAAACGTCATTTTAACCCAAAGCGACAGAAAATCATCTCCAGGATATTCCATCTGCTTTAGAAATCCAGAGAGTTGGTCTTTATTTGCTTTATTCTGGGAAAATCCTACAAAACCAGCTTAACTTTATCCGTTTGTCAACATGGACGCCGATCAGACGGACGCAACAGATGAATTTCTAATTTTACATTATTATGTCATTCAGTAGAGTTTTTCTGGTGAAAAACCTTCTAACTTCAAACATTCTGCGCTTCAAATCCCAGGAAAAAGATTAACGCTTGGCACACTTATATTTAAAGTCCCACCGAAAAATAACCCCCCAGCACTGTATACAGTAATATAACCCCCAGCACTGTATACAGTAATATAACCCCCAGCGCTGTATACAGTAATATAAACAGCAGCGGTGTATACATTAATTAAAACCCATCGCTGTACTAACCTAGTAATATATAACCCCCAGCACTGTATACAGTAGATAACCCCCCAGCGTGCTATACCAGTAATATGAACCCCCCAGCACTTTATACAGTAATATAACCCCCCAGCACTGATACAGTAATAGTAAACCCCAGCGCTGTAGTACAGTATATATAAACCCCGCCTGCTATACAGTACAATATAAAATCCCCCAGCCGCTGCTATTTACAGTATATATAACTCCAGCGCTGTATACAGATAATATTTACACCACATGCCTGCTATAACAGTAATATAACCCCAGCCCTGCTATATACACAGTTAATATAACTCCCAGCCTGTTATACAAAGTTTAAATATAACCCCAGCGCTGAATATACAGTAATATCAACACCCCACAGCCTCTTGCTATACATTAATATAAAACCCCCCAGTAATATAACCCCCCCAGCACTGTATACAGTAATATAACCCCCAGCACTGTATACAGTAATAACTCCCAGCCGGTGACTTACGTTCGGTCTTTTCCACTTGATGCTGAGGAGTTTGTCCATGGGCAGCAGCTGTTGGCCGATGGAGGACAGATGCGCTGGGAAGGTCTCATCCTCAAACAGCTGTCTGCGGTTGAAGCAGGTTTCCCGGATATTGCTGAAATCTTGCCCTCGGAACTTTTTGGGGCTGTCCACCGTGCCAACGCTTCGCTGAAATTGCTGCCCCTCAGCCACCTTCTTAAATACCCCAGGGATGGGCATTATTGCTCAGTGCTGTTTAAGAACAAAAAAAAAACAAAAACATTTTTAGAGGTATATTTTATATTAGAACATGACCCCAACATTGCCCGGAAAAAAGTTTTTCCCATCCATATTTTTTTCCTGTTCTGATTCGGGTCAAACAATTTGTTGCCATAGCAGCATAAATAAATATATATATATATATATACACACACACCAGTATACGTCAGCAGTGAGGACGGAGATGGTTTTGACGTTGCCCTGCGTTAGGCCTTCTCATAAATACGACACTTCCTGGAGTGAATAGGACCCCCTGAGTCGACGAGATACCCCGAATCGCCACCGTATAATGGTTAATATATTGTTCAGTATATGTATTGGAACATTTTTTTTTTTTGCTACATTCTGTCCGACCGCAGAAACATTTTGCATCAATAAAAGATCAGCCGGTGGATCCATTCCGTCGTACGCAGCTCCGGCATAAATAATTTCTAATCAAATTAAAAACCAACAGAGCCTGAAGATAAGACGGCCTGACAAGAACCCCCTTCCCGCCGGTTTAATTGCATTATTTAGTACACGGAAATCAATGTACTTTGTCTGCTGTAGCAAACAAAATCGATGGGCAGAAGTTGTTTGGCTTTAAGTGCAAATCATTAAGTAAAGATTTAGGAGGTAACCGAGTCCGATAAAGGTTAGGGCAAGACGTCAGAAAGTAAAAAAAAAAGGGGAAAAAAATAGCAATTCTGCAATTTTTCTTTTACGCCATAAATAGATTTGTTAATTAAAACTACCTACAGCTTGTGCTTCTCGTTTGTCAATCAGTGGAATTGTTTTGGAGAGATTGTTTCCCAGGGAAGCTGATGTCTGCGGCACACAGTAGCCAAAGAAGCGATATGTGATTTATTTCCTGTCCTGAAGTTCTCTTCCTTCTACTCTCCCATTATGATGGCTGCCTGAACCAATCAGCAACGATCAGCAACTTAATCGTGGGAGAGAGCTAACTTAATGGGTAGATCCCGCATTAGATCGCTCCTTCCACTGTATGAGGATATAGTGGATTTCTATCATCACACCGGGCTTTGTTGGTCTATAGAACTGTGAAATATGAGATTTGGAAAGAGGTTTTTTTTTTGTAGCACAATCTTCTGGAAGAAAAAAAAAACATATGTTAAAGATGATGGGAGGAAAGAGAGAGAGGGAAGGAGAGAAGGAATGAAGAGAGGGAAGAAGAGAAGGAATGAAGAGAGTGAAGGAGAGAAGGAATGAAGAGAATGAAGGAGGGAAAAGAAGAAAGAAGGGAAATAAGGAACAAATGAAAGCAAGGAAAGAAGAAAGGAAAGAAAAGGAAGAAAGGAACTTGTTTGGTGGCAGCTACTCTCGGACCTCGTTAACTTTCTCTTGGACTTTATCCCTCCCTTTTTTCTCTTTTTTTTTTTTTGATCCTTCCCTTTTTTCTCATTAATGGTGCCCCCCTGTTAAATTTAACAGTTTTGTAACTAAATCAGCAACACCTTTCCTCATACAGCTGAATTCCAAAACCTTTTCCAGAGAATAAATATTCCCATAAGATTTTGCCTCATTCATCGTCTCTCGAGGAATGCTTGATTGTCATGTGACAGACACGCAGGCACTGATAGGTTGTTGCGACAGAAAAAAAAAATCTTAAAAATTTCCCAGATTTTTCTATGCCATTGGAGGAAAAAAAAAAGAAAAAAACAGATCTGCTAAGGTTTATTCGCTTAACATCCTACAGAGCCCTAGTAACATTTTTCTAAGTGGGACAGCAGCTTTAAACAGCTGCAGCGTTAAACTTACTTTGTTTGGTAAATCCTGCCTTCCCCTTTTCCCAGAAAAACCACGTCAACTCCGGACTTTTGAGGTTTCCTCTTCCTATAAGATTTCCGTGCAGCGACAACATGCAAATGAACATCACCACTACATTTTTCTATCATTACTTTTGCCGACACAAGATTTGATTATGGAAAGTGTCATACGATATTGGCTTAACTTTTAGCGCAGTACGAGGAGAAGGAACAAGAGGTCATGGTCTGAAACAACAGGTATGGAAGCTTAGATGTAAGGCGAGAATATTTTCCATTTTATCGAGAGGGTAGTTGATAAGTGGAACAGCTTCCCAGCAAAAGTGGCAGAGGTAAATACCGTAAAGGAATTTAACCATTCATGGGATCGGTTCTTATTTGGGAATTTGGCCAACGAGGGACTGCCCTTGCCTGAAGAAGGACACTTAGATTGTATGGCTATGAGAGGTTCCTCATTCATTTCCCAAAACACTCCCTGCTTAATGGTCACTAATGGAGTTATAAAAATTCCATCCTAACTCTTGCCCTCAGAAGATAATATCTCCACGGAAACGGTTCTTTACTATAGTTAGTTAATGGATAATAATTAAGTCAATCAGTGAAGAGCGAAGAACATAAGCGAGGAACGATGTCCAGTAAACGTAGGTGAATAAAAGAAACAAAAATGTCCTAAATGCTGAGGCTCGGCAAGGATCTTATGGTAAGAGCCTCGATAGTTAGAGGAAGGTAGACACTCATCGGTGGAGAGGTGAGGAACCTCAGCATGTTTGATGAGGATAGAAGCTGAAGGCGGATTGTGGAGCGGCTCAATGCCGTTTGTCCTTCTAGTTGGAGAACCGGGTGATTTGTTACCAGGTTATGCGGTTTTGGTTGTTACTTAGTGTTACGCAAGCTTAGGGTCCTTGATTTCTTATTCTGCTTGAGGAGAAAGTCACTAGAACGTTCTATCTTGAAGAAACTCACCAAGAGAATATCAATATGGTCTTCCGTTTGGGTCATGATGATTATCTCGCGTGACTTCTTCATGAAACACTAGCCCAGAGAGATGCCAGCGGGGATCTAATCCCCATGAAAAGGCCACCTGACCCCAATCCCCCCAAAAAAGGTCCATTTGGGCTCCAAAGTCCACAATGTCCCAGACATAGGAAGTCCAGCGTACAGGAAGCGAGGGCCAATGAGGAGACCAGTGACAGATCAGGACGGCCAGGGTCCCCGGGTTCACTGAGCACCATCCATGAATTCCCGTTGTACCCTCTTGATGGCGTCCCTAACCTTGGAGTGACCTTGGAGGCAGAACCTCTCATGTCTCTTTTATAAAGTAGGAAATTATTTAAAACAGAGATGCTTTCGTTTTACCCCCTCCTTTAAATTGTGTTTAAAATAGCATTTCGCTCCTATATGTCTGTGCGCGGGTACAGGATACACGGCTTCATTCTCTACACGCTCGGAATTCTGTTTCTTTGAGTAAACGAACGGCTGTAACGAGTTTACAGAAACTCCCCCGATCTTGGTGAGCTGTCAGATGGGTGTTCAGCTTTACAAGGACGGCTCCTACTCAACGATCGTTGGGAAATAACCCGAATATCATGTAGTTCGGAAATTAACAAGTACCGTCCATGAACGATATAACCCCCCCCCCCCCAATAACCGCTACTGGAATACGACGATACAGAGCAGCATTTAAAGGGACAGTCCAGTTATCGTCCCCCTAGTAAATACATGGAGGGGTTCTGAAAGTCTCCCCCCCAATGCATTTGCCCCTGTCCCCCTGCTATTTGGCTTAATGCACTCATTGCCAGTTGCTTCCAGTCATACCTGTGAACTCAGGTTTGCCCCGGAGTCTCAGGTTTTTTTCCCCAATCTCAGGGTGAAGGCGTAGATTTTCAGGGGTCACACAGTCTGCAGCTGGCTCCTTCTTATTCTATATATTATTCATATGTAAGACTGACGATATGTGCTTTTGCGACCAATTTGATATCCCTGCTTGAATGCAGGTGACTCAATCTTTAAAAAAAGTAAAGAACCGGTATTAGAGCCATTTGGGTAACATATTTGGTAAGACACTAGATAGAATCTTCATAATGGGGTATTAAAGGGTTAATATTTCTGGGTCAGCTCATTTACAACGTGCTTCCAGTGCTGAATCCCTGATGTTCCGGGGGTCTAACGAGACACCCCATGAGCATTCGCAGAAAGTGCTTCCATTAATTTAAAAGCTTCAGGCAGCCAATCGGGGGAAGCTTAATGTTGGACCACAGACGACGTATCCCATCCCAGCTCTGGGTCCCAGGAGTGTCCTTTTAACCCTTTCAATTGTAATAAGTCCACAAAAATGCTACAATGTTTCATTCTGATGGAAGTCCTGGATGTCCTTCAAGAAGTAGATGGAAAACGAAAATGTGTTCCCCGGGGAGTAACCTCAGACCCTCCGCAACGTCACCCCCCCCCCCCAAAAACTCCCATAGAAACAAAAAAGAAACAGCGGGCGAAACCAGGTGGAAAAGCGTCAGTTCCTTCCGCCGACCGAATCGCCCACGCGACCTTTCATTAAACTATGCGAGCCGTGCGATATCACGAGCCGCCACGCGATGGAAACGTCCAATGGAAATCATCCTGGGAAACACAATTTTTGCCAATTTTCTTTCATTCCTCTATCTTTTCAAATCAAGTAATTTATTAACCCCCCCTTCCAATTGTCCCTGATTTGTGGCTCATTCCTTTGAATTACCCTGGAGGCAAATTGGAGTGTGTGTGTTAGTGAGTGTGTGTTAGTGTGCATGTTAGTGTGTGTTAGTGTGTGCGTGTTAGTGTGTGCGTGTTAGTGTGTGCGTGTTTGTGTGCGCGTGTTAGTGTGCATGTGTGTGTTACTGTGTGCGTGTTAGTGTGCATGTTAGTGTGCGTGTTGGTGTGTGTAAGTGTGTGTGTTAGTGTGTGTGTGTGTACCTATGATTTTATCAAAGACTCTTCAAACTTGGTCAATTAACGAAATTCACCGGGATTCCACAATCTTTCTTGATACTTTTTTTTGCAGTAGTCCGTTACAGTTTAAAGACCACCTGAATAGAGGAGGATCATTTAACCCCTTAAGCGCCAAAACACATTTATAACTACATAATGATAGGCCTGGTTCTCCTGAATTTTTGACTCCGCAAATAAAAATGAACGGATCATAACCGCTCAGCATCTCGACAACTAACTGGTTCCATGATAACGGATCATCCTGTATCATCCTTGGGCTTTCGATATTAATAAAGAAAGCAACAGCTTTATAACAGGC